>SNQJ01S0029902.1:14613-37539 GCA_010110895.2 Picea sitchensis
TAGGATCCAGAGAAAAAATAGAAGTCTCGATGTATGAAGGCAATTTGGAAGTTGAAGAATTGTTAGATTGGGTACGTGATATGGATAAATACTTTGATTACGAATAAATTGAAGAATAAAAGAAAGTGAAGCATGCAATAACCAGGCTGAAAGGTCATGCAACATTATGGTGGGATGAACTACAAGTTGATCGTCGATGTAAAGGGAAGCACAGGATCAAAAGTTGGGACAGGATGGTAGCTAAGTTGAAAGAGAAATTTATCCCTAAAGACTATCAAATAAATCTATTTAGAAAGTTACAAAACATGAGACAGAAAAGTTTATCAATGAAAGAGTACACTGAAGAATTCTATAGACTGAATATGAGGGCTAGAGAGAAAGAAAATGATGATGAGAAAAAAGATCGGTACATAAATGGGTTGAGATATGACATAGAAGAGGAGATCAACATGATGTTAGTTGGAACAGTTGAGGATGCTTATGAAGTATCCTTGAAAGTTGAAGAAACATTGGCCAAAAGACAAATCCAATGAAACATGGAAGAAAATTCATGCAAAGGTAAGGGAACCACCGAAGAGAAGTTCCAAAAGCCAAAAAAAGAGGCTGGAAAGCATCATAATCACCCTAAAAAAGGGGGAAGTTCTAAGGAAGGACAATACGGAGGGAGAAAATATTTTCCTCAAGGAAGAGGAAGAGGTAGAGGAGATGAAGTCAAATGTTATGCCTATGGAAAGAAAAAACAAAAGTCTTGGGAATTCCCTGAGGGAAAGAAAAAAGGAGGAGGAGAAGCACAAATTTATGAAGCACACAAGAATGTGGAAGTAGAAGCAGTGGAAGGAGGAAGGAACCTTATTATGAGGAAATGTATTCTAAATCCAGAGAAGGAGGTAGAAGAACCAGTCCAATGAACTAATTTTTTCAGGACTTTTTATAAGACAAAGGACAGAGTTTGGAAGATGATCATAGATAGTGGGAGCATTGGCAATTTAGTATCCATAGAGATGGTGGAGAAACTAGAGATGGAGACAAATTCACACCCAAATCCATAGAAGGTATCATGGTTGCAGAAAGGACATCAAGTAATGGTAAGTCAACAATGCAAAATTGAATTTAAAATAGGAGGCTATAGGGATGAGATTTTATGTGATGTAATTACTATGGGTGTTTTTCATATTCTATTGGGGTGACCATGGAAATTCGATAGAAATTTCATACATGATGGGAGGAAAAATACTTACACCCTAGAGAAGAATGGTAGAACACACATGTTGTTGCCAATAGAAGACAAGGAACCAAAGAAGGAGGCTAATTCAAGTATACTTCTCATGAGTGGGAAGGAACTCTTGAATGAGGTCAAGAAGAAACAAGAGATGCAATTTGTTGTAGTGAGGAAACCAAGGGTTATCCTTACAAATACTTCTATGGATGATTTACCTGAAGAAATCCATCAATTGTTAGAGAATTTTGTTGACATAGTAGTGGATGAGTTACCTCACTCATTTGCACCCATTAGGAGTATAAGCCATCACATTGACCTTATTCTAGGATCCATATTTCCAAACAAAGAAACATATAGGTTGACACCTGAAGAGAATGAAGAGGTCAAGAATCAAGTCGAGGAATTGTTGGATAAAGGTTTAGTCAGGGAAATTCTAAGCCCATGCGCACTACCAACTGTGGTAATTCCAAAGAAGGATGGAGGATGCAAAATGTGTACATATTCTTAAGCCATTAACAAGATCACCATTAGTTATATATTTCCTTTGACAAGAATGGATGATTTGATGGATTTCTTAAGTGGAGCAAGCTATTTTTCAAAACTAAACTTGAAGAGTGGATATCATCAGATAATAATGAGAGAGGGAGATGAAGGGAAGACAACATTCAAGAAAAATGAAGGTTTGTTTGAATGGTTGGTCATGCCATTTGGGTCGAAAAATGCCAAAAGCACATTTATGAGGTTAATGAATGAAGTGTTGAAAGAATTCATAGATAAATTTGTCATTGTATATCTAGATGATATACTAATATTTAGTAAGACAGAAGAAGAACATTTAAAACACTTGACATTAGTGATGAAGAGACTGCAGCAAGAAAATTTGTTGATAAGCTTAAAGAAAATCTCTTTTATGAAGACAAAACTCATATACTTGGTTTTTGTGATCTCTTGAAATGAATTGAAGATGGATCCAGAGAAGGTGAGAGCAATCAAAGAATGGCCATCTCTTAGAAGCATATTTGAGGTAATAATTTTTCATGGGTAAGCAAGTTTTTATAGGAAATTTATCATAAATTTCAGTGGGATATGTACGCCAATACTAGATACCGTGAAGAAAAAAAAACAAGTCTTTTAATTGGACAGAGGAGGCTGAGAAAATATTGAAAGTGTTGAAGGAGAAGATCACAGAACAACTAATTCTGCTCTTACCATATTTTGGGAAAACATTTCAGGTAATATGTGATGTGAGTGGAGTAGCTATTGGAGCAGTCTTGAGTCAATATAATAAGCCAGTTGCTTATTTCAGTGATAAACTAAATGACACCAAGAAAAATTATTCCAAATATGACATATTTTTATGCAATGATTCAAGCTTTGAAGAAGTGGAGGAACTATCTAATTCCAAAGGAATTTTTCTTGTATAGTGATAATCAAGATTTACAATTTATTACTAGGCAAGAAAAGTTGAATTAGAGGCATGCTAAATGGGTAGAATTCATGCATAATTTTACTTTTTTCATTAACCATATTTTTGGAAGTGCTAACAAAGTTGCAGATTCTTTGAGCATGAGGATTTTTATTGTACAGGAATTCCAAGTGAAGACCTTAGGGTTTGAACACCTTAAGGAGATGTAACAAGAAGATCCAGATTTTAAGGACGCTTATGAAGCGTGTGAGAATCCTTTGTTGGGGGATAGAATCCCATGGACAAAATATTTAATCCAATATGGATTGTTGTTTAAAGGAAGCCAATTGTGCATACCAAGATGCTTGGTGAGAGATAATCTGCTAAGAGAAAATCTTAGTGGAGGTATAGCCAGACATTTCGACCATAACAAAACGTTTGCACAACTGAATAGTTTGCACTATTGGCCAGGTATGAGGGAGTACATGAAGAAATTTCTTAACACATGCATAATTTTCCAGTATGCGAAAGGGAGACAAAAAAGCATCGGTTGTATCAATCATTTCCTATTCCAAAAAGACCTTGGGATGCAATTAGTATGGATTTTTTGACCTTGGGATGCAATTAGTATGGATTTTGTATTGGGATTACCTAGAACCCGAAGGGAAGTGGATTCCATATTTTTTGTGGTAGACAGATTTTCCAAGATGGCACATTTCATGTACCATGTTAGAAGATAAGAGATGCTACACACATATCCAATTTCTTTTTCTCGTGAGAATTTGTGAGACTACATGGTTTCCTAGGAGCATAGTCTCACACAGACACAAGTTTTGTAGGAAACCTTTGGAGAACTCTATGGAAGATGCTAGACAAACTTGTACTTAAATTCAACATATCACCCTCATTGCATGGGACATACTAAATTGGTGAACAAAAGTATGGGAAATTTATTGAGGATTTTAGTCACAGAGTAGGGCCATTAGTGGACTGATTCTAGAATAAGCATAACTTGAATTTAACAATTCGATAAATATGAGTACTAGAAAAGGTACATTCGAAATAGTGTATGGAATAAAACCGAGAGGGATTACAAAATTGAGAGATCTAAATCAAGATGAGTTTAGGAGAGCTGAAGCGGAATATTTTGCTACAGATATCCAAAGACTTTATGATATAGTTAGAGAGCATCAATAGGATACTAATTAAAGGTATAAGAGCATATTTGATCAGAAGAGGAGATAATTTCAATTTGAAGTTGGAGATGAAGTTTTAGCTCATTTGAGAAAAGAAAGGTTTCCAAGGGGAACATATAAAAAGTTGAAGATGAAGAAGATAGGACCATGCAGGATCCTAAGGAAATTTGCAGCCAATGTGTATGAAATTGAGTTACCAGACAATGTTGGGATATCACTGATATTCAATTTTTCACACTTGTATCCTTACAACAGAGATGATGCAAGAGAATTAGATGACCAGGAGGAGATTCATTGGGAAAAAAATATGCCCACAACAGAAAAACCATAGATGGAGAAAATATTAGAACAGAGGGTTGGAAAGAAAACCAGGAGGAAGATGTATCCTGAATATTTGGTGAAGTGGAAAGATCACCTAGTGGAAGACTCGAGTTGGGTCACTTAACCTGACATTTTGAAGAATGGGAAAATAGTGCAGGAGCTCATGGACAGGAGTCCATGAATATTTTATACAGAGGAGTATGATGCAGGAGCATCACCATAAAATTCAAATAGGTCAAGTGTGGATAAAGAATTCAACACCTCAACCTACAAAAATTTCAAATCAACATTTAACAAAAGCAAAGAAGGTCGTTGAGATATTTTGAAAATATCATTTTCTTAAATACTTTGTTTGTAAAGTTGGGTCATCGCCTCATAATGGAACAATGATGTAAATTATTATATGTCAGTAAGGTGTTGCAGATGTAGAGTGTCATCTCTTATATGTTAATAACTCAGATTGATTGTAATAGGCCTAAGTAGGTAACTGCTAGAACGAAGATGGGATATAATTCAGATAGGATAGAGAAGAGCTCGAGAAGCATCTCCATAGATAAGTTTTTTGTATTGTATTTTTGTAGTAGTAGAGAATAGAGTGTGAAGGTAGAGGATGAGAAGTTAGAAGTAGAAGTTAGACATAGAGAGTCTGAAGACATTGAAGAACTGTGTTATGTATGTAAATACTTCATGAATGAATATAACAGACATAATTTGTTCCAAAAGCTTAGACTGTGTTCATTTCAGTGTGTATTTGAATGAATGATATGTTATCAATGTGTTTATTTCATTATTCTTATGTATGTTGTTCATATTTAAGCATATGGACTTATGAAGTGTTGATTAGGTTCAAACGTTTCTCTTCCGAGAGCTCGGATGCAAGGAGTGCATATTTTTCCCCAAGGAGTGCATTGATAGAGTCTAAAACTGACTTAGGGAAGCTCAGGAGAGACAATGAGAACTTTATTTTGAGTGATGTAAGGAGTGCACAAGATCTAAAATTGACTAAGTGTTGAAGAGATTTGGACTGTGAAGTGCAAGGAGTGCACAACATGATTTCCTCTCAAGAAATATCTGAGTCTAAATCTATATAATCCAAAGTCTATATGGACTATTTAGGCAGAGGAGGATATGTGTCAGGGTATCGCTCATTTGGAGAAGAAGATATCCAGGAAGAGGGGTAGTGCAACATCGAAAGTTGTCGAAGTCATGAAAAGGAATCCTAGTCTTTGATCTAGGAGGAGACACGTGAAGTCAGGAGAACTTGTTCGACATTTTGACGTCAGAATATAGAAGGAGTTGTGTTGTGTAGATGACCAACGAGAATCATCGAAGTCTGAACAACAAAACAAATACAGGTCGTTGAGTCAAGAGAACATGTGGTGGAGGATTAGTTCCTTCAGAAGAGGAGCACTTCAGAGGGTGATCTTTGTGAGTAGTATCATGGAGCGTGAATTGCCAATGTTGCAAAGTGTTGAAATAGATCTAGGTCATTCATATCGAAAGACACGTATCGAAAGATATGATACTTTGGAGGAAAGACACTATGGAAGAAATTCACAAAGAGGAAGGAATAAATTCTGAAGCCAAAGATTAGGAGTTCATCATGACCGTTTAATTGTAAACGAAATGTGTTGACAGATCTAGAGATTCAGAAGTTGATACTCTGGAGAAAAAGAAGAACTCAACACTCGGAACTCCCGAAAGATAGAATTCTGAAGTTTATCATAGTCGTTGCCTATTAGATAGGCGAGAACCATCGATTCTTGTGCCACTTGTGTTCATCAGTTCGAGGTTCGAAGGAATTGGTGACAACTGAAGTTCAAAACTATTGAGGGCCCAAAGGTAAAAACGTCGTCAACCATCAGATCATGAGAAAGGGTGGAGAGCGGATCGTGATTCCGTCAGTTCTGGGTACGGTTCTTTGCAAGAGTCGTGTGTTAGAGAAAATATAATTTTCCAAAGGATGAAGTTTCGAAGACTTAGAGCACTTTGGATTATGCCCCGGGTCAGATCCCAAGGTCACAAGGGGAAGGGGCCTAGTACATAGGAGCTAGCGCCTATTATTGAAATTCATCGATTTGGAGATCAGGGAAAAGGGAGGAAGCTACATACAAAACTATCGAAGAATGAATTCATCAAGAGATTGGCTCGACGCCATAGTTCATGGCCATATTGGAGAAGAGTCTAACATAGGAGTTAGAACCCAAAATTTGGATTGCCAAAAATACTCGAAAAAACTTGTGCGGGTCACTTAAACCTGCAGAAACATCAAAGGGGCATGTGTGTCATTTGTTCAGGACCTATTGAAGGATCAAAGAACTGATCCGGCTTAGATATTTGAAGATCCTTGACTGCGAGATCGTGAGGCCCTGGGAGTGTATGGGTTCTTCATCATTTCGGTGCCTAAATTACTTTTCGACTTTGAAATCATATCAATAGGTAGCTCCAAATGATGAGATGTGTAGGAAATTTAGTTTGGTTTGGATGTACCTATGCAAAGCCCCACAATATTTCTGAACTAAATTTCGTTGGGAGTCTTTGATACCAAGATTGGTGTGCAAGGTATGGAAAGTATTTGTGAACTATGACACTATTTGGCTCTTCTCTTTGCACAATGTGGTCCATCTCATGCACTAGTCTTCATAGTTATCAACATGATAGTATTGTTCTTTGACCGCATCCACAAAAAAATCCCAAGTGGGCTCGACCCCATATATTCCAAATTCCTCTGTGGAAATCTTCTCCCAGTAAGTTTCCCACCATAGATGATTTTAGGGGCTAAATTTCGCTCATGGGCTAATTTTCCATGGTTTTTCCAAAAACGAGATTCACTATTTTAAAAATGATTCGTCCAAATTCTATAGGATAAAATTATTCTACCTTAAAATTCGTGAGAATTTTATAAAAACTCTATAAAATCCTTAGAAATTTGAATATTTTTACAAAAATATCGCCAAACATTTATAAATGGCATATGAAGGATTAATAAGATTCGCCAAGGTTTCTATATTTTAAAATAAATTTCCATCCTTAAAATCATCCTTGTTTCCCACCAATTTTTGACATGGGAGAGATCCTTCATGAGTGCGAAGGTGATATTTTCCCTTTCGGAAAAATTTTGAACAGAGAAATAACCTTCTAATAGATTTAACCATTTTAATAGGGTAGCCACATCTATCTGACCTTCAAATATGGGAATATAAAAATAAAATTGTACCTTGAAGGTATAGGTTCCTCCAAAATGGCCACTTGATGAAGATGTGCCTATTGATGTCAGTAAGTGTTGAAGAATGTGTGCAAAATTATCCATTTCATCTGTTATTGCACGAGAGCTTGCTCAAGCAATAGGTTAATATAATATTCTTCTCTGTCATCTTTCTTTTCTGTCTCCATCGAGGGTTTCTTGGCCGTGCAATACTGATTTTCCTCAAGAGAGACAAACTCGAGACCCAACTAGTTATACTCGGACCTTGTCAGGGGAACCCACTGAAAAAAAATAAAGAGTAGCCTCCTTTGATACTACTGATACAGATTTATTTTCGAAACAAAATGAAATCAGAGAAATTACAATGAAATACTCATGAAAATTGTGAGAAACAGAGAAATACAACAATACTTGATTTCTATTAATGGAAGAATTGAAAAGAGACTAGAAAAATACAAACTGCAAGACTCGCTAGAATGGTGGCATATCTATGTTTGAGAAGATATGTGACGGCTACGATCATTCACAAGAATATGATTACAATGAGGCTCTGAAGGCCTTTTTATGATAAACAGGAAATCCAAAATCCTAGACATCTAAAAACCTAACCCTGGGAGATGAAACACCAAAATTCATGTGGGCCCCGTTTGGGTAAGTTAGTACATTAACTTCCCGGGGTCATAAATTTTGCATAAGATCTTCGTTTTAGGTGTGTTATAGCTCGTTGGAAAGGTATTTTTGAGAAATACACATTACACCATCAAACTCTGACTTCGTCTATAGTTTGACTATGGCAAGCCAAAAAACCATTATTTAGGGCCCCAAAATGGCCTTGGAAGTACAACGAGATGTGATGACATGAAAAAATACAAAATAAGCCAGTTGGATTAGGTGGGAGGCCACCAGTACCCACCTAGAAGATTTGTAGGGCCTTAGACAACCCCATAAGTGAAGAACCCATAATTACAAAGAAGTACATAAGAACATGTTGTACTAAAAACTGACAAGAGGAGCCAATTGGAACAGGTGGGTGGCCAACAATATCCACCTAGATCATAGATTCACTAGTGAGAGCTTATAAAACTCATTTATTCACCTTGGTTTATATTTTATGCCACCAAACCAAATTCTCAATGTCTTTTTAAATGGATTAATTAAAAAGGCGAGTTGTATCTTTCCATAAAAATATAACTGGGTATCGGAAGGGTGAAGCATTGGTTGTGCTATAATCATCACATCATATTACAAATGGGGGAACCCCTCTCCTATGATTCCATTTCCTAGAAAATTCTTTATTCAATGATCTCCAGAACTAGGTTTTTTCTTAGTAAGGGACAATGCAATTTTTGCACTAGGGGTCGATTTTGAAAAACGCTAGCTCAAATAATTGTGGTTATCATTCTAACATGGGCCTTTCCCAAACAAACTCAAAAAATATTACAAAATTAAATTATGCTGCTCGGTTCATATTTTATTTCCCCTAGACAAAAGTCTTAATGTGTCCCTTAATGGCTTCACGAGACGAGTTAGAACTCTCCATAAAAATTTAATGGGGCTTGGATGGATGAAATTTAAATTGTTTTGTACTCCTAACTCTATATTGTGCCTAATTTCAACCCTCTCCTTTGATTATATTTCATAGAAAATTCTTTATTACAAGACCTACAAAACTAGGGATTTTCTTAGTAAGGTACACTGCAATATTTTCACTCAGGGTCATATTTAAAAAAACACTATATTGGGATATTTTCGGTAGTGTGTTAACATGGTCCATGGACAAAAACACATTTCCTGTCTTAGTAAAATTAATTATTCTTCTTGGTTTTGAATTTAGTCCCTCCAACAAAATTCTCGATGTGTCCCTTAATGACTTCAGGAGGCGAATTTCAACTTTCCATAAAACTTTACCATGGCTGAGATGGATGAACCATTGATTATTTTGAGCTACTAGCACCAGATTAAAGCTAGGGTAACCCCTCCCATTTGATTCAATTACCTAAAAAATTCTTTATTTAAGGATCTCTAGAACTAAGGTTTTTCTCACTAAGGGACAATGCAATTTTTCCACTAGGGGTCAATTTTGAAAAACACTAGCTTGAGATATTTTGGTTAGTGTGATCACATGGTCATTGGAAAAACATACTTGAGGGATCTTACAAAAATCAATTATGCTACTTAGTTTTTATTTTATTCCCCTGGACCAAATTCTGAATGTGTTCTTGAATGGCTTCAGGAGGCAAGATGCAACTTGCCATAAATTTCTAATTGGGGATCAGATGGTTGAACCATTTATTGTGTTGAAATCCTAAAACCTAATTACAACAATAAGAAACCCTCTCATTTGATTCCTTTTCCTGATAAATTATTTATTAAACGTTCTATAGAACCAGGGTTTTGTTGAGTAAGGGAATATGCAATTTTTGCACTAGGGGTTAATTTTGAAAAAAAATATCTTGGGATATTGTGGGTAGCGTGCTCATGTGAAACTTGGAAAAATACTCTTCTGGCATATTATATAACTCATTATTTATGCTCAGTTTGGATTTTATGTCCCTGGACCAAATTCTCAATGTGTCCCTGAATTGCTTCAAGAGGCGAGTTGCAACTCACCATAAAACTTTAAGTAGGGCTCAAATGGATGAAAAATCAATTTTGTTGGACTCCTGGCATTGGATTATAGCTAATGAAACCATTATCCTATTATTATATTTCCTATAAAATGCGTTATTTGACGATCTTCAGAACTATGGTTTTACTTAGTAAGGAAGAAAGCAATTTTTTCACTAGGGGTTGATTTTGAAAAACACTAGGGTATGCTTTCTTAAGAACATGTGTGAATTCTTGCTACCTCACACCTTGCACTGACTTAGATTTTTCGGTGATGGTTTAGGGAATATCGATCTTGTAAAATAAATAACACATGCATATTCTTAAGAACTTGCTTGCATCCCTAGGTGAGCATGTTCATGGTCACCTTATTGTGACTTTTTTTCTATGAACTTCTTGTAGACACCATGGTGTTACATAGAATTAGTGTTGTTGATTATTCTCACTCTTTGTTTATGTTCTATTGTGTTTCAATTCTCGTTTCCTTTGAGTTTCCTTTAGTATTAGGATTTTGATTTTTTGCATGCTAAGTCTGCATTTACCTTCAACAAATGGAAAATAGAAAATACATATAAAAGGATCCCCAAAATACTTATAATGAATCTAACAGTTAATCTCACAAATTAGAGGATTCACCACTGAAGAGTCGCAATAAAAAAAAATATAAGATTTTCTATTATGGATCCATGTGCATTTGGGAAGATGAAAGGTATAAGTCAACACATTCTCAATAACAAATACACATCATTGTAATAACTTATAAATATTATAACAAGAGTATCTCAATAACAAATACACATCATTGTAATAACTTATAAATATTATAACAAGAGTATCTCAATAACAAATACACATCATTGTAATAACTTATAAATATTATAACAACATTATCTCAATAACAAATACACATCATTGTAATAACTTATAAATATTATAACAAGAATACGTTAATGACACATTTCAAAATAACATATCAATATTGTGCCAAATTTTTAATAAATGATTTTCAAAAAACCTTTTACAATTACTTTAGATGGTATGTTTTCGGTGTAAAGACATAGATAACATTTGTTGACCTCTCATGTTTGATATATGTCATCAAATATTCATAACTTGGTGACCTTTTATGAAGTTCTTCTCTATTGAAAGAAACTATGTTCAATTTTTTTGGTGTGATTACTCTGATTTACTATAAAGAAACTATGTTCAATTTTTTTGGTGTGATTACTCTGATTTACTATAAGTGTATGTCATTAAGCTATATTTTTTTTTCATGAACTTGCTATTAGATATTTTCTAACCTATTTTTAAACATAGATATAATTAATACATTTACAACTATCTTGCAAGGTTAATTATTCTTTTAATATCATATGGAATTAATGTTGTTCATTATTCTAGTTTTGCATTTACTTTATATACCGTGTTTCAATTCCGGTTTATTTTAAATTTATTTTAATACTACGATTTTAATTTCCCCATATTATATTTTATATTTTCTTTCCATAAATACAAAACATAAAATACATACAAAAGTAATACAAAATACTTTAAATGAATTTAAAGTGTAGTGTTAGGTATTTTATATTTTCTTTCAATAAATACAAAACATAAAATACATATAAAAGTAACACAAAATACTTTAAATGAATTTAAAGTGTAGTGCTATGAATTGGAAGGCTTTCCATTAAAGCGTCAAAATAAAAGAGAAATGAGAAATGATAAATGATTATCATTTGGGAAAATTTGAAAAAAAGATGTATGATTGGACGTAGGAGATGTGTCCTGTGTGTTGATAAGGAGGAAACATTGAATCATCTATTGGTTGAGTGCTATTTTACTTAAGATATATGGATTTCTATTTTAAAAGAACTTAAATTAAAAATGAATTGGGGTGGAGGACATCTTAGTAAGTGTTTCGAGAATTGGATAAAGGAGATGAATTTCTAGAAATAAGTTTCTTCTTATATTTGGTGGGAGATATGGAAACACAAGAGTTTGGTTATTTTTAAGGATCAACCACCTTCTCTAGCTAGGGTATGCAACAAAAGTTTACAAGACCTGGGTGAAAACAAAAACATTCAAACTCTTCATACATTTAGGATTCCTATGCCTTCATTATTAGATTGGAATCTGGCAATGTGAGGGCTCAAAATGTGGTGTAGGAGAAATTTTAAAATGTCTAGAATTGGGTACATACAACCTTAAGGTGAATTGTGGCACTGGAACCAATACGAGGGGTGAACTTTTAGCACTATGGTGTATTTTATTTTTGCATATTTCAAAAAGGTTAAAATATTACAACTCATAAGACACTCGAAGATTATTATTGACTAATTTTCTCATGAAAACAATCTACAAGTGGTTTCTCTTTAGCGTTGGATGACAAAAATTCGATTGTTGAGAGAGAAGTTTCAACAATTAAAAGCACAACACATATATAGAGAATTTAATAAGGAAACTGATCAGTTATCGAAACAAACACTACAGCTCGAAAAAAGTGTGATATATCATGTAGAAGGAACATGAATTGATACAGAGAGCTTCGAAAGAATGTCAATTATATAATCTTGTTTTACAACAAAGTTGAAGATTTTGTTTTTTGTCATTTTTAAAACCAGAAATGTAAAATTAGAAGGATCTTTTCTTTAAACAACATACATACCTTCAAAATATGGCTATGTAAATGAGAGTAGATGGAATTTTGTAAAAGATATTTTATATTCTCCAATACAAGTATTTTTTTTTAATGAAAAATAAAAAACAAGCCCATACACATGGACAAAAATAAAAACCCACATTAACACATTTTTAACTTATAATAATAATAAATATTATTATAATAACTCATAAACATCACATATATGAAAAACATAAATAAACAATAATATCGTAATAATATTGGAAATGAAGTTATATGTTTTGAAAAACAAGGACACCTCAAACCATAATGAATAATTTTTTAAACAATACATTCTCTATGCAAATGAGAGTATGTTACTTTTTAAGGATACATTTTTTATGTAAATTAAAGTATGTTATTTTTTAAATAAGGGAAATAGATGCAAAGTGGCTAGTCCTCTACTTTGAATAGTAAGATTACAGTGCTCATCCAATATTAGAATGCTTAATTTTAATTATTTTATAATTTTTAAACTTTCAATGCTTAGTTGAATATTATTATGATATTATTATTTAAAAATGTTATTTTAAATAGTAAAATTTCAACTAAAAAATACAAAACTTATAACATTTGAACAACGTGTATACGTATGATCGAACTTTCTGATGGGTGAGCATTGGTCAAGTTGAAGTTCTAATGTTAAACTACTTATTACATAATATTTGCTAGCAGATCTACATCTTGTGAAGACCTTTATCAACGTCAAATAATATCCTTTATACACAACAACCAATATGTACCATACTAAGATGATCATATACCATACCATTTGATAAATAATAGTTAGGTTCCTTCTGTCCAAAGTGAGAAGAATGGAAGAGAATGTAGGGATATCACACCTTGGCCTTTGGGAGATGAGGAACCACCTAAAATGAACATGAAGCTTAACATAAAAGAGGAATAAATAAGATTGCACATTCTTCAACGATTCATGGAGGTATGAAACTTTGAGATACGGTGGTAAGTCACTGAGATCTCACTTCCTCCTGATGTAGCTTTAGACGCTCTGTGTATGGGCCTCCTACATAAGGGGAAGTTGGAATAAGATCGGATCGAGGGGCCAATGCAATGTATGTGAAAATAATGTAAGCATGGCAATAGAAACACATCCTGCTCGCCGTTTATAAAATCGATGAGACAAATAGTGCAACTCTCCACCATTCGTGGGCTCTTGTATTCAATGTTTCTCTCAACTGTCTTAAAGGTGTTGTAATTTATGTCCGCCTGGTTGGGCTGGATATTTTGTTCTTCATCGCCCTCCTCCTCATATAGCATCCAAGGTGCCAACCAATTATACAATGCAAACACTAAGACGAAAATTAAAACAAACGATGCCACAAATACAACTCCCTCATACTTGTTCTTGGGAGTCATAAATAGTAACAGAACTTTATATAGAAGAATTGAAGTCCCAGTTATGAACATCGGAGCATATGCTCTCCATAGGCCATCCATATCTGATACGAATGGTTGACGACGATTCCAAAATCCTACAACAATCTAGCCGCTGAATGCTGATATCAATGATAATTTAGCGGAGTTATAATGTAGTGTGATGCTCAGAGTTGCTCATTTATATCTATTCCTTATGCTTTTCAAGGAAATTCTAATGTTGAGTCGGCCATCGTAAAATTCCGGTATTGAGTTGGCCACCGTAAGATCTTTGTTCTCAAGGTTAGATAGTTTATCCAAACTAAAATTTCTGAACGTCACATATTTTATGAAAAATAAAGTTAAAATGTGAGAAGAGAATCTAAGAGTTGCCAGCATAGTCCATGCTTTTTACATCAACAAAGTAAAAGAAATGGATAATGTTATTCAATGTAACTGGACATACAAGGATTTTGAAGAGTGCTATATAATTGTTTTGACAACCAGTATAATTTAATTTATTTCCATACATTTCACACATCTATGAAAAAAGTTGGTATAATGACAAAAAGACGGTAAAGTTGGGATAATGGCACGAGTAATGAGTTATTTATTTAAATACTAATTATATTCAAAAGTAGATATGAAGATCATCTCAACTGTTGAGTAAATAACAGAGAGTGGAGCCTAGGGTTAATGGGATTTACACTCCCAAAAAAACTTTCATATATCAATGTTAGACTCAAAATAAAGTTCCAATGAAATGGACAGAGATATTATAGCGACTTACTTACCAGAGGCCTATGCTAACCCAAGTCTACAAATAGATTGTATATTTCCATTTCAAAGGCTTTCCTTATAGCCTTTCATCTTAGACAGGAATTCTGTAACAAGGGTTGAAGATCGTTGCACAAGTGGCATGGAGCTAAAAGTGCATGAGACAACCTTCATTGCAATGAAATATTTTGTAGGAAACACACATCATCAATTATAAACAATCAATGCCAATACGCCTGAAACACAAACATGATGTACAATTCATATTTCATGGAAAATTTGATGATCGAGCAATCTAACCATAGCTAAATGCGATTACCACTGTTGTCTTGCGCACTCTCTCTCTCGATGAGCCACTGCATATACTCAAAATCAAAAAATTAGCAGGGAATAGTGAAAACTCCCATCTGGTGAAAGCCATAGACGTGCTCAGCTTCTTGGAGAAAATGGAGGAAGAGTGGGTGGTTGAAATAGCAGTCAGGAATCACAAACCTCATTTGTTCCTATTGGGCGTCTCTGATGTACATCGCCAAGAAGACCTTCAGAACATCTTTGGGAGGATACCCACTTTTCTTGTTATTTTCCTCCAAAAAACTTACACAACGACATGATACGTGGGGGCCAATATGCCTTTTTGTATGAGTAAGAAGATTCCAGCAACTACCATAGGTATTAATGTGACCTCTACGCAGACACTGATCCTCATCCTGGCCACTCAAATCTGGATGCATTGTCGGCATGTTTACACGAAGAGGAGTCTTTTGGCTGAGTGAATGGCTCTGAGAAGTATCGCTCCGATGAATTTGATTATTTTGCGTATAATGTGATCATGAGCCCTTGCACAACACGAATTATCTCCATATATTTATAAACTTGCGATGTCAAAAACAACGATTGGTTCTGTGGTTTGCTTGATGAAGATGCATGCAATGTCAGCCAATAAATGAAGTTCTTCAAGAGACAGTTCCACTGCGACTGCATATTCAACTACTGCAATAGCAAATGGTTTTGTGGGCTATGTCACAACGCCGCTGCAACAATAAAATAGGAGTTGAAACCTAGTACGTCTTACCTTTATTGTTCCTATTGTTCTTGGTAGGAAAATAATGAAGCAATAAAATAAAGTTCCAATGAAATAGACAGAGATATTGTAGCGACTTACTGACCAGAGGGCTACGCTAACCCAAGTCTGCAAACAGACCGTCTCGTTCCATTTGAAAGGATTTTCCTTATATCCTTTCATCTTCGACATGAATCCTGGAACAAGGCTCGAAGTTCGTTGCAATAACTCATGGAAATCATCAAGGGCTCGTATCTACATCATGTTAAATCTAGACCTGTACATTAATGCAGGTATGTATAAGTGTACAGTGCGTTTGAAAGTGCAATTTTCCTAAATCTCACTTGAGTTGAAGTAATGAAGGCTATATAAATTCTCAGGGGATACTGCATAGAAATCCACAACATCTGAACAAGATCCGAGCAAGACACACTATTGAATTGAAATAGCGGTAGAAGCCTCCACAGATTGTGAACACGGCTTGCATTGTAGCAGAGAATTCTCCCTAGGTCTTTGGCTCATGCAGGTCCCCCATTATTGTTGACAAGAGCCCTTCGTCTCTGTTCAAGAGGAAACGCCCACAGAGGCTGGACGTTCCGCTCCAGTCGTCGGGCCTGAATGCATCGTGCATGGCTGTGGAGCAGCCGATGGAGGTCAATGTGGAGGTTTTTCATTATGCAACTTCGTGCAAAAAGAGTTGGAGAGAACTCATGGAGGATACCCACAAGGCCATGGTCAATGTTCGTGGTCATTCCAAATAGGCCTTTTTTGGTGTCTTTAATAGTCATAGCGGTAGGAAAGCGATGAAGAGAAAGGGCACACTCTTTGGATTTCAAGGCAGGGCAGTGAGACACACATGGACATTGATTAGTGCAGTGACGTTGGATTCTTGTGTTGCCAAGAACCTACATGTGCATGTCAATTTTTCATTTTTTTAATTTCAAACTATTTTATAAATCGGACAAATACTAAAAATATATTAAACATACCATAGGAAATTATGTCTTATCACAATGCATTGGCAAATAAAAAATTTAAAACTCAAAAATTCAAAAAATCCAAAAATAAATTTAAATAAAAATTAAATTAAATTTTAGAAATATTGTGAAAATAAGTTAATTAGTTCGTTGCGAAATATTTTAGGAAACTCATGGTTAAGAGGCGGTCAACCATGGTTGACCGCCTTCGCCGGAGGCAGGGACTAACAGTACATTCTCTAAATAAGTTAGAGTGTGTTAATTTACAACGCAGGTTTGAAAATAACATATCAATGCAATGGCAACTTTCTAATCCATAACTTTTAAACAATGCTTTACACTTCCTTAGAGATGGAAGAATCTCATGGTAAATGCATCTACAGTATTTGTTGACGTTTCTTGTGCTCGATATATAATGGAATATTCATAGTTTTACTACGATAAGAAATGTTCTGTATTCTTGTAGCTTTACATTATTAACCAAACATGTATAGATACATTTAAATTTTAAATTGGTTTTTGATATTTTATTATTATAATTAATTATAAATATATAAAAATTATAAATAAAATCTATAAAAAAAACTAGCAAACTATATTACTAACACAGCCATATAATTGTGGTTAATGAAAACTCAAAGAAATATTTTATTTGCAAATAAACTTTATTTCTCTTTTAATCTATTTCATTTATAAACAAATCTTAATTAACACATTAAAATTACAAACAAATCTTAATTTTAGCAAAAACCCTAATTAAGGTTTTAAAATAAAATAATATGATACAGAACTGAGCTGCTAAAGTGAGTGGATAGATCACAAAGCAAAAAGAGACCAGTAAAAATAAAAATAAAAAACATGGAAACTAGCAGGTCTAATACATGTAGACATGAGGAGGCAAGTGTGGCGTATACATGTAGACATGAGGAGGCAAGTGTGGCGTGGCGATAGCTTCAAGAGAATTTTTTTAGGGTTCCTGCAATTCATTTGAGGTAGTGCCTGTTAATCATTCAAGTATTGGCTTTACAGTAATTTCTTAATATAATTAGGTAAATGTGAAAAATGGACATGTTAGCTCATGCATTCATAAATACAAGAAAGTTATGAAGAATTAATTTCATTCATTAATTTGGAAGGACGATTAAAATTATGCCAGCATTTTTAATTGATGGTCATAAAATTAAGATTTAAGATTAAAAGATCATTAACTATACCTATTTTCAATAAGTGTAAGCCTTTAAGAATAATTATAGACATAGTAAAACATAACACCAAACGAAATAGTATAATTTGAAAAATTGTAAAACATAACACCAAACGAAATAGTATAATTTGATATGGAGAAATTGTAAAAGAGAACACCAAACCAGCCTTATAATACAAGGAATTATAAATAACTGCTTGGAACGAAACTTGAAGCTCTCCTTTCCATACAAACGAAACTCTGAAAACCTCTTCGACTTTCCAAATACAATGAGCGAAAATAAGCTTTTCTTTTATTTCTGAGTGCAGAGTAATTAATAGCTGTTCCTGCAGATCGAGCCCAACGACTCAAACAGCTCCTCTCAGGCAAATTATTTAAGAGAATTCCCATTCTGATATGCAATGGAGGCACTGATTGACTTCTCCAAAGCCTTTTTTTCCGTAAAGTGCGAGAACATTTCACCTCACCCATACGCAGACAATGTGCAAGAGGTACCATCCATGGAATCAGCGTTTTATAACATATTCATCTCCCCAATTATCCTATCAATTTATAGAGCATTTAGCATATCAATTCATAGACCATTTATGAAATTCATGGCTTTAAGCTGCACCGCCGGATGAACAGGTCTTTGACCCACAGCCTGTAATAATCAAGATGGAGACAATTCCAAGCGCGATCTATCTAATGCACAGAAAAAAAAACACAGAAATTACCAGCATTTTCTCCATTAGTTACAGGCATAAAATTGGGCCAATTCCTCCAAGCGGGAATCGCTCCGAGTGGCCTCTGGATCGGCGTTCTCCAACATCCACAGCAAGTGCTCGAACAGCACCACTTCGCACGCCACTGAGAAGCCGTCCATGAATCTCTCAACGATCAGTATCCTCAACAATGGATGATTCAGATATTGGGCACTTATAAAATATTGTCTCCTACACTTGCCAACATACACTATTTTAAATCCCTCGGGCGCTTCGTGGACTTTGGGATTATCTGCACGGACGAGGCTTGATGGCCTATTTTCTGCAGGATGATCGGATGCATTATCAAATGCAGGATGCCGTTTGAGATTACTGTATGAACGTTTCGTTCTGCCGCCGAAGCTCTGCCACTTCTTGAGAATGCACTTGATCTTGTTCACCTTGCTGAATGCCTGCACCATCATTCTCAAGGCCTGGTCAAGTTTTTGCTTCTTACTTATCCAAAAGCCCGTGCGGATACCTCGTCCGTTCGTTTCTTAATAACTAAAATAGGTCTAATTCAGACCTCTGATAAGGTTTCTGGTAACTAAAAATATCGATTCGGCGATATGCAACAACAGAAAGATATGGGCGTTCTATTTTATTTACATTCGCATGCAAGTTGCAATGGGTAAATTCAGAGAAAGCGATGGAATTAATAGGACTGAGGAAAAGGCTGATCGAACTCTCACCAGCCCAATTCCACCCGGAGATGGCCGGAACATTTGATATATTAACAATAAAATCTGTAGCATAGGGTTAAGATGAGATAGCGTGTAACATTATATCTATGATAAAATAATAGCCTGTAACATCGTATAAATGACAAAATAGTTATATATTATTGAAACAAAAATAAAAATGTAACATTACATAAATATTAAACCAATAAAATAGTATTTGACATTTTACATAAATATTAAACTAATGAAATAGTATTTGACATTTTAGAACGGCATATTTAAAATACTATATAAATGATAATTATACCAATAATAATAAACACTTTAAATTAAAAACAGCTCATCAATAACAATAAATACATTTTAAAGTAAAGACAACCCACCATATAAATAATTTAAATTAAAGACAACTCACTACATATAAATTAAAGACAACTCACTATATATTACACCTAAATATATTATTATTCTATAAACAAAATCTAGAAGTCAAATAAAACTTATAATATATGAAAATTGTTATTATATAAACAAAATTTATAAGTCAACTACAACTTATAATATATGAAAATATATTATTATTTTATAAATAAAATTTAGAAGTAAAATAAAACTAAAACTTATAATATATGACAATTGTTATTATATAAATTACTTATAATATATGACAATTGTTATTATATAAACAAAATTTACAAGTCAAATACAACTTATAATATATTAACATTATTTTACTATAGTGTTGGAATTATTTAAAATATTATTATATTAAGTTGACAATTTACATTTAAAGTTTATTTAATTATTTAGTAAAGTTTTAAATGAATAAAATAACTTATAATATATCATACTAAAATAATAGTATGATATCAAAATAATTTTATTGATATAATATACATAATAATATATGATATCAAAATAATTGTATTGATATAATATATTTTAATGATGATGATTGTTAAGAAAATAAAGATATTACTTGGATTGTGTTAAAATGTTATTTTGATATTTGAAAAGTATCAAGAGAAGTGTTCCAAGATCGAAAACTTTTTGATGACTTACAAGGTTAGGAAGGTTGATAATGTGACAATTTTTTTAAATTGAGGTATAATTTGGGTATATTTCTAAGAGAAAGTGTTTTTCATCTTCAACCCTCTTGGTATCACAAAGATAACATATTCTTTCTTGGCATGGTGTTTTAAAATTTGTCTAAAGTAGAATTTCAGTATGCAACTCATGAAAAATAATTCTTATTTTAGAAATATTGATTATCTTATTTATGCTAGTCAAAAACAAAGAGATACTTTTGATCTTCAATGTTAGGGTTAACCACCTCCTTATAATATCTTAATTATTTGTGGTCTAATTCTTTATCACACCACAGATTCACCTTAAATTTTGCTTGTACAATATATTTAATATCATCGATATTGTTCAGAATAACTTATTTTATTCCCTAATGATTTAGCATCATTATTAGGCCATCCCATTGGTTCTTTTGGCTAGAGTTTGAAACAATTTTGGGGATCCTCTTGTTATCCATGTTGTCTTTATTGTTCTTGCACATTACATACCTAATGGTAGCTATGCTCTCAATGGGGGAAGGGATCTCTTAGATGAGGAGGATGGGATAAGATGTATTGATCTTAATTTTTAGATTATAAGTTATAAAATTATTTTGGATCCTCTTTATCCGAAACTTCACATCCATATAAGATAAGAAGAGTGAAAAGAGTCTCAAAGAGAATAATTTTCTTATCCCATAGCCAAAGGTCTACTAATTTACAATTATTTTCAAGCCCATAATAATGTTTCCACCCTCCATTTATCATTTTCTCAATGCTATAGTTCCAATTGAGTTTCTAATGAATATCAATTCCAAGATACGTGTACAAAGACACTTCCTCGAGGATATTATTTTCATATGAAAAATTATGGCAGGTTATCTTCTTCGATTTAATGATGATAACCTTAGTTTTGTTTGTGTTCACAGTCATAGCTAAACTAGAGAAGAAGTCCTTGAGGATTCCACTATGCTTACTAAGGTCACAGGGATTCCTTCACATAACAACAATATCATCGGCATAGAGAATAAGGATGATTACTATACTAGCAAGAGTTGGTCCAACACAACCTATTGCTTCCAAGCAATCTTTTAACTAATCAATACAAATTCCAAAAAGGGTAGGGCATAGGAGACAACCTTGCCTGACTCCTATATTGCAATTAATTTCTTTCTTGTTACCAATCATCATTGCTCCTAAACTTTACATAATGTTCTCATACACGCCTATCCCAACAATTAGTGAAGTTTTATCTCTTATAACCCATTCCAAAGATTGATCATAAACATAGTGTCAAAATCTTTCCTAAATTTAACTAAACAACAAAAAAGATTGATTTTATTTTTATAATTATTAAAAAAATATTATATACCAAAATAATTTTATTATATCATTGTTAGAATTATTAAAAATGTCAATATATCAAATTGAAAATTTACATTAATTATTTAGAAAAGTTTTACACATGATAAATAAATCATAAACCATTTCCATATCAAACATAAATATTTATCATAAATTTATTAATATTAATAAAATCATACATTAAAATATTATATATCATAGTTTTCATTAACTAAAAATGTTAATACTATTAATTAAATAAGAATATAATTTTTCACATATAATATTCTATTTTATAAACATATTAAAATAAATATTTAAATTTCGAACATCCATTTCTATTAAGTTATACAATATAATTCATTAATTAATATATGATATCTTATATATTTAAAAAACCTAACATAGTTTTGTAACTTTAATATTTTACATTTTAAAATTTCGATCATCCATTTCTATTAAATTATATAATATAATTCATTAATTAATATATGATATTTTATATATTTAAAAAACCTAACATAATTCATTAATTAATATATGATATTTTATATATTTAAAAAACCTAACGTAGTTTTGTAATTTTAATATTTGACATTTTAAATTTTAATTCTTTAAATAATATTAACATTATGTTAAATTTTTTTAAATAATATATTTAAATAAAATAGAAAAAATATTANTGTAATTTTAATATTTGACATTTTAAATTTTAATTCTTTAAATAATATTAACATTATGTTAAATTTTTTTAAATAATATATTTAAATAAAATATAAAAAATATTATGAAAAATATTTTGTATTTTTAACTTAAATTTAAAAATTTATTAAAATGCAACAAATTAATTATTAAAATTAATACAATTATATTTTAAAATATCTTATAATTTTTATAAAAATATTAATATTAATAATCAAATAAAAAATATTATCATACAAAAACATGATCTTTCATTTTAATATTAATATTTTTTTTTTATTAACATTTTTTTTATTAAATTATATATTATGATTTTTCATTAATACATACGATTTATATAGTACCAAAAAAATTCTAATAACATA
>SNQJ01S0029902.1:37788-49802 GCA_010110895.2 Picea sitchensis
AAGACTAAGAAAAATGAACTAAAAGAAAATAAGAAAGAAATAAATAAAGTTACATATTCTTCCTTTTACCTCCTTTTATGTTCCTACCAATTATTTATGGAATAGGAAGAAGTAATAAGAATAACAACAAACATTTGAAGAATACCAAATTCTTTATATTATGTATTAAATATATATTTAATACTTGTATTAATATTCAATATTAATATTTTAAAAAGATATTTTTATTTAATTATTTATATATTTAAATTTAAATTATTTTTTAATATATTTTTTTTAATTTAAATTTTTTTTTTTTAATTTTAATTTAAAAAATTATAATGAAATTTCAATTATGAAATTAAATTATAATAAACATTTTTTCTATTCTTAATTTTTAAATTTAAATTTTACAATTTATTTCTAAAATATAAGCCATAATTATATATCATGAGTAATTTTTTTTTTAATTAATTTTATTAACAATTTATTTTAAAATTGTGTTTTGTGAGAAATACTTAAAAGATAAAAACACAAACATTTTTTCAATATTTCAACAACTATAAAGTGTTCAAATTTTAAACTGTTTTTTATAATAATTTGATTATTATAAAAATTATCTTAGTTTTATTTTTGTTTTATTAAATTATTAATATTATAATAAATTACACAAATTATAATTTAAATCATAAAATATTTTTTTTTTATTATAATAAATTAATATCATTAACAACGAAAGACTAGTTTATATGAAATTTAAATCATAACTTATTTTTCCTTTAATTTGCATGAAAGTAAAATAGAGTCCACCAAATCATCTATTACGTGAAAAGGGGTAGACAAATTATTTAAATACTTTGTTCCTTAGGTAAATATATATTCTGAATAAACATTATTAAAAAAAAAAAATCATTACAAGGCTAAGTCTATATTATGTTAATGAAAAGGAAGTAGACCAATTTTTTAAATACTTTGCTCCTTCTGTAAATATATATCGTAAATAAATATTATTAAAAAAAAAAACATTACATGACTAAGTTAATATTATGTTAATGAAAAGGGAATAGACCAATTCTTTAAATACTTTGCTCCTTCGGTAAATATATATTGCAATTAAACATTATTAAAAAAAATCATTATAAATTTAAATCAATGTTATGTTAATAAATTTAATCTCTTTGTTTAATTAGGTAAATATAAGTGTTGTCTAAAAAAATCATTGACTTATTAAATTATTTATCCAGTCATCAAAATTATTCAACAAAAGATGTAGAAAAATCCACTATATGTTCTACACCAGGTAATAAGTAGAGTAACTCCCTATGTAACAGTGAAAGCAAGACGTGTGGGTGGATCGACTTATCTAGTTCCACTGAGATAAGATCTACACAACTCATTAACGTAAGATGAAAAGTATTTGTCATTAGTTGGTTAATGACAATGTTTTTTTTAGGAATTAAAAGATAAAAATAAATTTGGATGACGTTTGAATTTTTTTATTATTTAAATTAAATTTTTGAATTTATAAATTATTTAGTATTTTAGAACATTTATATTATACAAATTTAATCACTTAAATTTGCAAATCCAACATTTTTTTCACTATATTTTATTTTAAACAGTAAAAATCTTACTGGAAAATCCAAAACTTTAAACGTTTAGAATACGACAGTGAATATATCAGTTATGTTAGAGTGGGGATGTGACGGACTCGATCTTTTCACGACAAATAGGTTATAAATCACAGAAATTTTCAATAATCATGACGTGTCCAATTATAACTCACTGAATTTTTCAATAATAATGACGTGTCCAATTCGCCATAAGTCATCCATAGTTTCCGCTGATGCGGTGAGAGGTTTCGTACAATTAAATTTTTCCGGTCATACTTTTTCCAAAGGGTTTAGGCCGGTCTCAGAAGTGTTATTCATAGTTTGCATTTAAAATAATTTCAAAACCTTAAGAAGGGAATGGGATAAAGTTTGAAAAGAGGGCTACTTTTTAAGGTAGCATTTTAAACATGTTTTATCTTTTGGTTGATTTTTAGTGATTTTTTTAGTTTGATTTTGTCAAAAATTTGGTGATGAATGGTTGGATTTGCAGATTTGAGTGGTTAAGTTTGTATAATCTGAATGCTCCAAAGGTTTTTTAGCAAGCTGAATTCATTTATGCATTCAAAAATATAATTTAAACAACAAAAAATAACTATTTTATCCAAATTTACATCACCAAATTTACATCACCAAATTTCAACCAAAAAAACACAAAAAATAAAACATTTAACCAACACCCTTATTAACTAACCAGCCAGCTCATACAAATCATAAAATTTAGCTTAAAAGCTGCAAGCAAGTTATGTGCTACTTACTATGTACTGGCTGGCAGATGAAACCGTGGCTGCAGATGAAACCGGTCATATAGTAAACTTCTAAGTTATGACTTTTTTAATATATTTTATGTTTTAATTTTGAGAAATGGTTGGATTTGGCCATTTTAATGTATATTTTATGTTTTAATTTTGAAAAAGGATTGGATTTTTTCGATTTTAGTGGCTAAATTTGTTTGATCTCATTTTTAACGAACCTATTTTTAGGGAGTTGAATCTAATTTATATATTTAGAAATAAAAATATAATTTAAATAACAAAAAATTAAATTTTTTTACAAATTAGATCACCTTAGTGCTACCAAAAAGTTATAAGACGTTTAAACGACGTCGACAACACCAATGAAACAGCGCACTTGCTTCTAAAATTAAAGAAATCATGACTAAGTTGACACATTGTTTTTCTACATTTGCTTAAACTGCTTGACAATTTCAATTTTCAATTTTATGAGTAGCGGCTTCGCCAGTGCAGTCCTCGCCGATACCTTCATAATTCATTAATCAATAAATGCGCCAGCCTATTTAGACCAGCAGCCAGCCTGTCCTTTTCTGTTTTGTACCAGCTCATCAGCGATCTGATTTGCTTCTTAAACCGTGACGAAGAAATGCATATTATTATCCGTAGGTTATCAATTCTCACGAGTTATGGCTGAGTGAAAAATGCTGGACTGTTCAAAGCAACTTCAAATTCAAACCGGACGCCATGGAAAATGAAGTGGACCATTATGCCATGATCAAAGAAGAGTGTTAAATAAAATTCAAGGATTAAGTATAGATTTCCATTCAAATAAAAATATAAATTTAATAAAGGCTCTTCTCTCATTATCTTTCTCAGATTTTTTTGGTCCTGATGATGGATCCTGTTATGGATCCGAAACATCGACGACAAGATGTCTTAAATACTGTGGTTTTTCCGACAATCTCTGAACATATTTCTCACCACAGAAACCTAAATAAATATATAGAACTTATTCAGTTATGACCCATTCAAAACAATTGCACAATTCTATTAAACTTAGTTGAAAATCTATGCAAAGTTTCTTGTACTATTCTTTCTACCTTTGCAAGCTTCCTACCCACTACCAAGGTTAATTTCTGGACTGTACACTGTAGTGTCTCCTGGGTCGCTCGCTTGAGTTCCCGCTTCAACTACAAGTTCCAATGTTATCAAAATCTCCCTCACTAGAACTAAAGATCTCGCTGTCTCCAACTTTTCGTCCAAGGATGTAAGCTGTAAATTTGCAAATTCTATGATCCAATTGTGATGTGTCGATGCTGGTTGTAAGTTTGCAATTCCATGATCTACAATTGTGATGTGACGATATAGGTTGTAAATTTGTAAATTCGATGATACTGATGTGCTGATGTAGGATGTAAATTTGCAAATTCTATGATTGAAAATTGTGTTGCGAAAATCAATTTCAATTGTTAAGCCAATTTCATAATTTTTGAAACCCCTTTTCATGTTTCNCCAAATTTACATCACCAAATTTCAACCAAAAAAACACAAAAAATAAAACATTTAACCAACACCCTTATTAACTAACCAGCCAGCTCATACAAATCATAAAATTTAGCTTAAAAGCTGCAAGCAAGTTATGTGCTACTTACTATGTACTGGCTGGCAGATGAAACCGTGGCTGCAGATGAAACCGGTCATATAGTAAACTTCTAAGTTATGACTTTTTTAATATATTTTATGTTTTAATTTTGAGAAATGGTTGGATTTGGCCATTTTAATGTATATTTTATGTTTTAATTTTGAAAAAGGATTGGATTTTTTCGATTTTAGTGGCTAAATTTGTTTGATCTCATTTTTAACGAACCTATTTTTAGGGAGTTGAATCTAATTTATATATTTAGAAATAAAAATATAATTTAAATAACAAAAAATTAAATTTTTTTACAAATTAGATCACCTTAGTGCTACCAAAAAGTTATAAGACGTTTAAACGACGTCGACAACACCAATGAAACAGCGCACTTGCTTCTAAAATTAAAGAAATCATGACTAAGTTGACACATTGTTTTTCTACATTTGCTTAAACTGCTTGACAATTTCAATTTTCAATTTTATGAGTAGCGGCTTCGCCAGTGCAGTCCTCGCCGATACCTTCATAATTCATTAATCAATAAATGCGCCAGCCTATTTAGACCAGCAGCCAGCCTGTCCTTTTCTGTTTTGTACCAGCTCATCAGCGATCTGATTTGCTTCTTAAACCGTGACGAAGAAATGCATATTATTATCCGTAGGTTATCAATTCTCACGAGTTATGGCTGAGTGAAAAATGCTGGACTGTTCAAAGCAACTTCAAATTCAAACCGGACGCCATGGAAAATGAAGTGGACCATTATGCCATGATCAAAGAAGAGTGTTAAATAAAATTCAAGGATTAAGTATAGATTTCCATTCAAATAAAAATATAAATTTAATAAAGGCTCTTCTCTCATTATCTTTCTCAGATTTTTTTGGTCCTGATGATGGATCCTGTTATGGATCCGAAACATCGACGACAAGATGTCTTAAATACTGTGGTTTTTCCGACAATCTCTGAACATATTTCTCACCACAGAAACCTAAATAAATATATAGAACTTATTCAGTTATGACCCATTCAAAACAATTGCACAATTCTATTAAACTTAGTTGAAAATCTATGCAAAGTTTCTTGTACTATTCTTTCTACCTTTGCAAGCTTCCTACCCACTACCAAGGTTAATTTCTGGACTGTACACTGTAGTGTCTCCTGGGTCGCTCGCTTGAGTTCCCGCTTCAACTACAAGTTCCAATGTTATCAAAATCTCCCTCACTAGAACTAAAGATCTCGCTGTCTCCAACTTTTCGTCCAAGGATGTAAGCTGTAAATTTGCAAATTCTATGATCCAATTGTGATGTGTCGATGCTGGTTGTAAGTTTGCAATTCCATGATCTACAATTGTGATGTGACGATATAGGTTGTAAATTTGTAAATTCGATGATACTGATGTGCTGATGTAGGATGTAAATTTGCAAATTCTATGATTGAAAATTGTGTTGCGAAAATCAATTTCAATTGTTAAGCCAATTTCATAATTTTTGAAACCCCTTTTCATGTTTCTTTACTTGCTATGTTATTATAATTTAAGCTTGAACTATCCAATTATATCTAGATTCCCATGACTGTGTCTTTTGATTATACTTCAAAACATGTTATTATGATTTAAATTTAAATTATCCAATTATATCTAGATTCCCCATAAGTGTGTCTTTTAATTATTCTTCTAAACCAATATAAGGTTGGATGACACTTAGAAACCTATGGAAAGGATCAGTAGTGTCTCATGTTATTCCGGTTTTTCCATATTTCATTGGTTTGTATTGATATACTGAATCTCCATTAAGCTTGGCTACAAATGACTTTACATCTACATTAGTAGTTAAGAAGTTTCTAGTAATGGACTATTGGAGGTAAATCTTTAGTTATAAGACTGTAGCGTATATTACGTTCAAGATAGAGGCAGAAAAATTAGTGTGATGAATGGATTGAGTTGGGTCTTTTCCACTTCTTTTCTGTAATACTCTTACAGAAATTAAGAAGTCATAAGTTGTAAACACTAAATTATAGTTTCTTATACAAAATTATCTCATTTATTTTTATATATATGAAAATCTATTGTTTAGCATTACATGTTAAGATTATTGATATGATTTGGTGTTAAAGTGATGGTATTAATACTAGTGATATTGTTAAAATGTGAGTAAACATTTGTTAATCCTAACCTTATTGAAAATTACATTTTGCAACTCTAATAAAGTGATGTTAAGACATTCCATATGTTGGAAATATTAACTATAAGTCGTGAGCTATCACGCCGACTCTATCTCTCACCGTAAGCAGGGATGTTACTCAGTCATGACAAGCATGAGTGTTGGGAGATAGAGTAGGTCGAATTTGTTGTTGTCTTAAATGTTAAGTCGGTTAGCTTTTACATGAAGTCTTTGTATTCATCTTTATATGTCTGAGTCTTTATGGAGTCGAGCATAAATAGTCGATAGTTAGTAGCAACAACAACTTGTAAGGAGTCGAAGAAGTGTGAGAGCACAAGCTCTATTTTGTAAGTCTGTAGAAGTTGTTGGAGTCGAAGCTCTACATTGTATTGTATTTATGTAATGGCGCACAACATTCAAGTTGGTAATATATATTAAGCATTTGTGTGTTGACATATTCATAAGTATTTCCGAGTTCTGTTGTTTTTGTGAGTTTATGTGTTGAGAGTAGCACAAAGTCAAGAAATTGTTTTATTAAGTGTTATCATCAGAGTACGTAGTCTACAATGCAGTATTGAAACTACTTGGTAAGTTCTGAGAGCTCAGTGACCAAGATTTTCACCGCACGATCTTTGCAACTACATTGCATAGAGTCTGGTATCACATAAGGTTTATTAGAGAAGGTTTATCAAAGTGATTTTCAAGAGCAACAACTCTATTGTAAAATGAAATCATGGCTTCTACTTCAAATATGCAACCTTCCACTTTTACAGGAAAAAATTATGAGTTATGTTCCTTGACCATGAAGGCATTATTTCGGGGTCAATATGTGTGGGAGATAGTTGAAAATTGCTATGTGGAACCAACAGATCAAATAGAATACAATGCTCTAACACAAGTTGAGAATGATGTTTTGGAAGATCAAATGAAGAAGGATGGAAAGACAATGCTTTACATACATCAAGCCATGCATGAGAGCATACTACCAAGAGTAACATGAGGAAATCAAGCCAAGGAAGCATGGGACATAGTACAAACTTCTTATCGAGGTATGAACAAAATCAAGACTTCACAAGTACAAATTCTTAGAAGAGATTTTGAAACTCTGTCAATGAAAGACACAAACTCAATAGATTCATTTTACACCCATGTTATTGGCCTGATAATTCAAATTAAGTCTGATGGAGAAACCATAGAGGATAACAAAGTTGTTAAGAAGGTACTTAGGAGTATTTCTCCTAAATTTCACACTCTTGTTGTGACTTTGGAGGAAAACAAAGACCCGAGTCAGTTTAGTCTAGATGAGTTGTAAGCCTCCCTCATTAACCATGAACACGTATTAAATAGATCAAATATGTAATTAGAAAATTCATTTTCCATGCAGTCATCTATAAGTCATGTAAGAGGAAGGAGGAGAGATAACCCTAGAGGGAGAGGAAGTAGTTTTGCAAGAGGAGGACTAATCCAGATTATTTTTGGCACAAAATGAGAGCGGAGATATAATAAAGAAATGTACAGAGATATCTTGGATATCAAATATTATAACAAAAATGTATTAGATATGTAACCATAAACAAAGATATACAATAATACACAATTTTATATTAACAAGCTAAAATGTACAAAGACTGTAAAATATAGAGTGCAAAAAGACTCGGTAGATTGGTGGGAGCTTATCTCTGAGAAGAGATGTGACGACTACTCGCATCCGTGAGAAGATGATTTTACAATAAGGCTCCAAAAACATGTTTATCATAAAGAAAATCCAAAATCCTAACCCCAAAAGATGAAAAGCCAACAGTTTTGTGGACCCTGTTTTGGGTAGTTTGGTGTATCAACTTCTTGGGGGTGTAACTTTGGCATTTGATCTTCATTTGGGGCGCACGATAGCTCGTTCAAAAGGTATAGTCGAGGTGATTCATTTTGGGGGATAAAACAGAGCCTTCGGCTATCATTGATAAGATCGATCGTGAAAAGCCTTCATTTAGGCCCTCAAAATGGCCCCGGAAGTTAAAAATTGCTAAAAATAGTAAACTGCAAAAATGTGAGAAAACTATTTTGAGCAGAAAAGGTGGGTGACCACTGTAACATACTGCTCTTGTGTGCACTAAGACAACTTATCCTTGAGGACACTTCCTTGCAAGTCATCCAGATTATTATACTATTGACCGTTTGATTATGATTATAAGATATTATGGATATGATGATATGTTATTTTGTTGTATTTACATAGACAGGTGCTATTGAATGGGTTCTCCTGAGTGTCCAGTACTTTGTACATTGAGGATGTAGAGGCATCGATAAAAACCCTTGGACTCCAGATTGAGTCAGGGAGTGGACTGTTGGGTTGAATTTTGTTGATGTGACATATAAACATATGATTAGATGTTATGATGATTGATTATTATTGCTGACATGATTCGTTGATGGATGTAGGTTGACGATAGCTTGTTGACCATACTCACATGTGGAGTAGAGGGGTCATGCAAGACAACCATAGACTTGAGGGAGAGGTGTGGCAGTATCCCTGCCACAACCTACTAGCACTCTCGTTGTGGCATGAACTGTAGGTTAACGATTACCTAGATCGAGAAGACCCACGATGTCATGAGGGAAGATAGTGATAGTTGATCATGATGATTCTAAGGGGTGCACAATAAGGCATGGGCCTTATTCCTTAAAGGGCCTTAGTCTCCCATAAGATCACCTCGTAGAGTATTGACTCTAGGGGTTTGATGTCTACCAAAGTCAATTAAGAGGCGAGTGGCACTCTTGGAGTATGTAGTGCGTCATGAAGGGCATGTTGCGCAAGGAAAATGGAAAGAGGCGGGTGGCACCCTTGGAGCACGTAGTGCATCTTGAAGGGCACGTCGCGCAAGGAAAATGGAAAGAGGCGAGTGGCACCCTTGGAGCACCTAGTGTGTCCTGAAGGGCACGTTGCAATATTAACTAGTAAGTGAATAATTCTAGTCGGCCTTAAAATGAATGATGTGATAAGTAAGATTTAAAAACAATATTCCCTAATAAAAATGTCGGCCAACCTAGTGAAATTAAAACCTAGGTCTAAGTATAACATGTGCTCAAAAAAAATAATAATAAACAAACATGTAACAAGAAGGGGGGTAAGAAGAGTACCCTTAGCGTTGCCTTGGAGGTAATGATGAGGTCACATCGGTTGGCAAGCAGGAGTTGGATGTAGCGGGCATGGGACAAAAACTTCGGGGCATTCGCGTTTGGATAATGTACACCTGTTAAAGTTGTTACTTGCAATGAAATTTAATTTACACCTGTTATTTTTATGTGCTCGGTTGAAAATTTCATTGCGATGAGATTTCTTGCAGCTTCTTTCCTATGGTACTTGTAATCCCCTTGCTCAATGTATTATGAATTGATTCCCATGGAGAACCCAACCTCTGATCGCAATGACTTCTCTATGTTTTCTTTTATTGATTATTACGAAGAAAATTTAAGTTCTTATCTTCTGTCCCTTATCCCTTAAGTTATTAGTCTGTTCTTGAGTAGTCAACCAAGAGCCGAATCGACGGTCGTCACTCTAGTGTTTAAAGAATTATAGATTCAAATGCCCTACTTTCCTATGCATGGATAATAAATAAAGGATAATTTTTCGCCCAACCATCTGTCCCATACTTATCTCTACATTTTCCTCTTATGATAAATCTCTACGCTTGAATTGTTAATCCTTGTGTTTTTGTGAATGAGTATCTTTGCGTCTTGAGTGATTCATTTTTGAATGAGTAATCTTTGTGTTTCTGTGAATGAGTGTCTTTGTGTCTTTGATTCATACATTGTTGAATGATTAATCTTGCGCCTTCTTATGAATGTATTTTCTCTTAATTAAAACGTTTTGAGGAATGCAAAAATGTGGCTCTTACATCTGCAGATCATGAATGAATTTTCTCTTAATTAAAACTTTTTTAGGAATGAAAAAATGTGGCTCTTACATCCACAGACCATGAATGAATTTTCTCCTAATTTGAATGTTTTCAGGAATGCAAAAACGTGGCTATTAAATCCACAAACGATGAATGAATTTTCTCTTAATTACAACATTTTCAGGAATGAAAAAACGTGGCTTTTACATCCACAGATCATGACTGATTTTTTTCTTAATTAAAACGTTTTCAGGAATGAAAAAACGTGGCTCTTACATCCATAGATCATCAATGAATTTTTTCTTAATTAAAACGTTTTCAGGAATGCAAAAAAGTGGCTCTTACATATACAGATCATGAATGAATTTTCTCTTAATTAAAACGTTTTCAGAAATGAAAAAACATGTCTCTTACATCTAAAGACCATGAATAATTTCTCTCTTAAATAAAACATTTTCAAGAATGCAAAATCTTGGCTCTTACATCCATAGATTATGAATACATTTTCTCTTAAATAAAACATTTTTGGAATTTCGAATCGCACGTATTGCAAGCATAGATCAAAGTGGAATCTTCTCTAAAATAAAAATAGATTAATTGATTTTATATATTCAATTTTATGGACATCGATTTTATATCTTTTATGGACAAAGATTTTATATTATTTATAACTGTTAAATCCTTTTAATGGACAACAAATCCTCGGAAAAGATAACGTAGAGAGAACCTCAATTTTGTTGACATCTTTGTGGTTGTTTGACCGTGATCCCTCCATAAATATTGTAAATTCCTTCATGGTCATCAATATCGAATAGACAACGAGGTATCCAAACTATAGTAACCCTTTTAGACACTGATATATTTATTAGGCAACGATATGTCATTGTTGTTATCAACGATTATCTTTAACTACAGTAATAATTATAAATAAATAGAGTAATACATCCCACAATTATAGTAATATCTATATAGATTATATAGATAGCGAATTTAAATGCGTTCCATAGATAACAATTTTATTATATTGTTTCAGTTTGAAAGATAACATATTCAGTATTAAAATACATGTTTTATATTGTTTTAAAAGACATGTTCCATATTTGTTTATGTTTAAACGATAGCGAAATCACCCTTAGGAAATACTTATATCTATTTTAGTTTTTAAAGACAACGAATTATATTGTTCAAAGACATGTTTCCTATTTTCTTCAGTTTAAAAGATAGTGAATTCCTCCTTAGGAAAATACTCATCTGATATTGGAATAGGAAAATAGTTACAATGAGCTAATTGTTTTGATAATAATTATTTTAATGTGTACATATTGAAGTATGTTTGAAATAGAATTTGTTGCACAAGGAATTTAATGTGTTGTATGAATGTTATAGTCATCAGATTCCCTTGTGTCTTGTTAACTTGTTGTTTGGGTTCTTGTGTTAGTCATCATGTGTTTCGACAGTTAATTTGGTCTCTTAGTGCATTGAATTTTCTTGGGTTATTGGTCTAGATGTGTTATGTTGAGACTTGGTCACTATCACACCTAACACCTAGTGGCGAAATGATTCTTGATGAGGGGATCCTACCCATCCGATGGATATATGCGAATGATAACCTGTCCATAGTCTTGTGCTTCCCGATGGGGGCATATTCTCTATTGTAATAGATGTTGGTACTTGGTCCTATTTTCATATTCATCTTTTAAATATGTTGGTACATCTAAGACTTCCTCCCCCACTGAACACTACTAGAATGATCACCTCCTCCTCAGTGCTTCTTAAAGGAAATATGAAGAAGAAAAATTTAACTTCTATTTAGACTTGTACCAAGACAATGCAAGGGATGCACCCTCCCTCCACTTAGGAAATCCTCACAACACCATCATTTGATCAACAAATCCCACCCACATGTCCCCTCTCAGTTGTGGCAAGGGGGATGGAGTCATTACCGCCATTTGATCAACAAATCCCACCCACAGGTCCCCCCTCGGTTGTGGCAAGGGGGATGGAGTCAT
>SNQJ01S0029903.1:0-29585 GCA_010110895.2 Picea sitchensis
AGATCTATGTGCCTTCTTTAATCTCCATATCAGACCCCCCCCCCATAATTAAAGATAGAATGGTCAGGGGGGTACGAAATCTCTTGTCGACCGTAGATCTATGCGCTGTGAGATCGACCGTAGATCTATGTGCACTTTTTAATTTCCGAGCACGAATCAAAATGCGCAGCCAAAACTTAGGATAGTTCTTTTGTGGGTTTTTGCGCTGCTTTCCTTGCATTTTTTCACCATGGGGTTAGGAAACACACTTCAAACATCAAAATCATGAATTTTCATCGAACATCATGCATGTTTTATTTAAGGAAAAACTAGCTAGCCTATGTTATATCCTACCTACCTACACAATTAGCCCAGATTAAACTGTTGGACTAAGATTTTACTCTACCCTGGGGCTATTTGATCAAGTTTGAACAGTTTATCAAATTTATTCACTAACTAACCTATCTACTTGGCTAAGATTCAACAGTTTAGCCAAGTCTTATTCACTATGCCTATCAACATAAATTCAAAAGACCTGACCATGATTAAACTCTATGGATCAAGTCATTATTATTGCATGGGGATTTTATCCATTTTCTTTATACCCTCTTTTATTCTCTTTCTTTTCTTTCTTTTCTTTTTCTTTCTTTCTTTCTTTTCTTTTTCTTTCTTTCTTTCTTTTCTTTTTATTTCTTTCTTTTCTTTTCTTTCTTTTTGAAAATAATTTGCAAAAATAAAATATTATTTCCAACCAAACTACATGAAGAGTAAACAAATTTCAGTCACCCGTTGATCTTATGAAATATAGGGTTATAACACTTTATATAAAACATCTATGTATTTGTGTGAATCTATTTTTTTATTTCATATTTGTATGGAATTTTTATGTTCTTGTACGTATTTGGTATTTTATATTAATATGTTTTATGTTTTATTTGCAAGGAATATCAATTTATATTTATATGTATATATGTGTTTGTATTGAATATATATGTATTAAAATTTTCCCTTTGTATTTGTATGGAATATTTACTTATTTCGATTTAGTATTTGTGTTTATGATTGTGTTTTATAATTTGTATTTTGGTATTTGTGGTTTAATTATTATAAATTAAGCGTACAATTTTAATGGTCTAAAAAGTTCCAATGGGGTGCATAAGAATTCTTGCATGCTCTTTATAACATTGAGCATTCCTAAGCAATAGTGCATGAGCGTTCTTGTGTGAAGCAAGAGCACATGAGAATTCTTGTTCGAAGCAAGAATGCATGAGCGTTCTTGTGCCTAGAATAAAAGTAGTGACAGAGGGATAAGGTGAGCCTAGAGAGAGAGAGAGGTGGGGGGGGGTGGAGAATAGTGATCCAAAAAGGATCCATAGAAGACTAAGGACAACTGAGAATTCACAGAAGCAACTCAAGAAGCTCAGAATGGCCTTAGCAGATAGAGAAAGGGAAAGAATTCAAAGTCCTCAAAACTCAGTGAAAGGGGCATCATCGCGAAGAGCGCGTCGCAAGATTTCCAACGACGTAAATGAATCATCAAACATATTTACAGATTGAGATATATTCATGGACAAAGTTTGGTCAACCTAGCCCAATCAACAGGGGATGAGTCAGCATCCATATTGTTGATGTCAGCATTAGTACAAATGATGTCAGCATCCATACAATGTACGTGGCACACATAGAAGGTGACACATGTCATGATGATGTTAGCATTATGTCAGCATGTTGACATGGAAGCACCAAAGGCTGCCACATGTCACTCATTTTTGGCATTTTCAGGTCAATCTGTGGACCAATGGAAAAGTCCCATGTGGCAAGCCATACAGTGACATGGTAGGATGATGTGGCAGGTGACTGTGTTAGTGGTTGGTGTGTCCTAATGTTTGGCTTCCATGTGGCCCAGACATGGGCTGCCACGTGGTAGTGGGAAAATGCCCAATGAGGGATCGAAAACCAAATTTCAAAAATAAAAAAGGGTGGGCTCGCCAAATATGGCGGCCAAACGAAATACTATGAAAAATCTAAACCAAACTCCAAAGTTGGCAAAATTCCATTCCACACACACACACACACACACACATATGTGTGTGTGTGTGTGTGTGTTATAACAATAACCCAAAAGGGGAGGCCCACAGCCTTGACCCCGTGACCTCCCCCTATTGGCACAGGGTAAAACCCAGGGTTCAACGCTACAACAACGCACCAACAAAACCCTAACTACCGACCCTTTTGGAAACACCTACAAAGCAGATGAAGTCTCACCCAAGGTAGAGGAAGGGGTGGTTGTAGGAATCAAGTGTCTGCAACCTTAGTTGGGACTCAGATCTATGATTATACAGCTTAATAGAGCACTCAACATATCAATTCCACAATGTACAATCAATAACCACTTCGTTGGTAAAACAGGGCTTCGCAGTATCCACACTAATCTACTGCATTAAGCACTTAGCATCAATAAGTAGGTCAGATCTAGATGTTCAAGCACTGAGCATAAGAAGATTTATCTAATCATCATAAAGCACTAAGCAAAGGAAGACATCAACACATTCAGACAAGAACCAAGTGGGACAACACAATGTTTACGTGGTTCACCCCCACCCTGGGGCTACGTCCAACAACTTCTTTTTTTTTTTTATCTTCAGTCAATCGGTTACAAGCACAGAGCCTCAAAACCCTTACTCTGTACTGGAAAAAATATCTTCGCAGCTCGCTAGATCCTTCTTCCTTTCATTACAGCACTAAGCCCTTCACAATCTATCACAACCACTTGCACTCAGCTCTGCAAGCCTCTTACATTTACACACAAAGAACTTACAATCCTTCGATCACATAGATCTATCACTTATCTCACCAACCTACTAGATCTCTTTCTTAAATCACCTAACTACTTATTTATACATTACAAAAGGGCCTAAACATGGGTAAACCCATGTGCCGACATCCCATACCCGTTACATAATCCCAAAAACCCAAAAAGAGGCCCAAAAGGGGGTCGAGATCCCGTTATCTCCACTTCATCTTGCGCTCCTCCTAAGACAGGTTGTGGAAGTCCCAAAATAGGTCAACATGACCAAGAAACTCTGAACACTTGGTCAAGCACCAACATGCCCCCAACACTCACCTATGACTCATCCCGAGTCACTCTAGTCTGAGAAGTTCTTCCTCGAATGCCTCGAGCTTGGCTCGAGATGCTTCGACTGCTTTGTTGTGGCTTCTTTCTCGGTGAACTCCAGGATCACTGCGTCATTCACTGGTCCCTCCAGGCACTATTCTGCTATAAGGATGACCTATTCTAGCTCTACTCCTTGGCTCTCGATCTCGAAAAACAACAAGCATGTCTTATCTTGCACAGGTTGGATTCATTGAGTGATTTGAAGCATATGGATCTGTTGTTGAGTTGTGCGTTGTTCATGAGACCTCTTTATTTTTTCTATAGCTGACAGGGCCTTCAGCTGTTCCTGTAGTGTATCCGCATGTTTCTTCACTTCTTGGAGCTTCGACTCCAACATCTGTAACTCTGGGTTCTATGTGAAGTTTTCATATGTCTAGGAACTCTGGTTACTTAGCTGCTTGCACTCCAAGGAAATATATTTTAATCTCTGAATTGCACTGGGGGCAGTTTCTTCCCTTTGGTCTCATACATCTTGAGAGGTCTCAGGCATAGGGCAGAGCTCCAAGTCTACGATGCACTGCTGGAGTTGCTAGATTACTTCTTCGAGTTGTGTTGCCTGTTGCAGAACTCTTTCTTCAGTTTTTTCTTCGATGACTGTCACAGAGAAAATTTCTCTGTGAACCATTTCCTTAACTTCAATTTTCTCTAAGAGAAACTGTTATGTTTCCTTATTCATCTCGGCTTTTTCTTCGTCGAACTTCTCTTGTAGAGGAATCTTTTCTCATTCTTCATTACTATGTTGCTCTAGAAAATATCCTTGTGCTTTCACCAAATCCTGGGTGGCTTGCGTTGTCTCCTCCTGTGCTCCTCAAAGGAGAGCTTTGACTATATCCATGATCCAATGGAGTTGAGCTGGCTCATCTCCCATTTCTGGTGTTCTGGCTGATAGAGAAATGGTATAAACTGTGCGGCTGGACTGTAGTGCCTACTACACTTCTTGAAGTTCAACCTTGATCTGACTGAACACCTCCTCCTTCTTGGTTTCTTGCTTCTCTGCTATCTCCAGCGAAGCATCATTTACTGCTGCAATGATGAAGTCGAAGTCGTATGAGGTTAAGGTGGTCTCAAATTTAGTCCTGGTTGCCTTCACTTTCTTTTGGGATGTAGGTTTCAGTGGGAAACCTTTATTTTCTTGGAGGGGTCCTCCTCATCTCTAGGCGGTGTGATCTCTCCTTTCTTCTATTCGACTTCAATGCCATCTCTCTCTCCACCATCACCTCCTTGCTCAAGTGATATAGAAGGTGTAATATCCCTAAGGCCGAACCCAATTGTGAATGTAAATACAAATGTACTTTAGCTAGTGAGTTGTTTTAATATAATTTTGGATGCACCTTTCATGGCATAATGTGTGCAGGTACTGCATAGTAAAATGAGGATCTGTGCACATTCCAGGATACCCCGCACAAAATATTAAGTGTGCATGATGTTGAGGATAGGGAGCCTTTATGTATGTGATATGTTTTATAGGATGGTGAGCCAGTTATTATAAGTTAAGATGTTTATGTTTTGATTACGTTGAAGATCCTAGATGTTAAAGGCTAGTGCACCTGTTTTTGTACATGTCTCATATTTAATATAAAATACATTGTTGCGCATAGACCGACCATGATAAAATAGATGGGGGACTAAAATCCACTAGTTAGGGAAAGGGAGGGGATAAGTTAAGGAAAGGGGCTAAGCTAGGGTGCTTGAGCCAAAAAGGAATGTTATATTAATATTTCTTAATATCATATCTATGGATAGTTATTTTATCCTAAGTTCTAAAGTTGCGGACAAGTGGGCCAAAGTAGCTCCCAACATGACAAGTGTCAAGTTGAGGACATGCAGACATATTGTTGGGACTTAACTCATTTTCACACACACCCCATCATTCTTACCAAGATCTTTTCTAGGATTCCTTCCATCATTCAACCATGAGGTCATGACCATTTACACCCACATAGTCAATTATCCTCCATACTTTTTGTCACGATACCGAGATTGTATCCATGGCCACAGAGGTTGATGTAGTTGGTTAGCTGGGAAGATGGACTGAAGAAGCAGGTTGTCAGGCCCGTGATCAATTTCTCTCTGGGCGAGAGAATTGTTGGGAATTGATTTCCTGAAGGTGATAAACTACAACTACAGGGCTCTGAGACTTCCTATCCGACATGTTGTTGAAGCCATGAAAGGGAAGTGGGGTAACCGAGGGACTGTTGATCAGAGAAGGGGAACACTTCCTTGGGTGGGACAAGCATGTGGGGAGTGAGGGACTGTAGTCTATTAGTTGAGTGAGCACCTGGGACAGAGTCTTTCCTATTATCCATGATCCTTTAGCTTGGTTAGGAATACCTTTGCCCAGGTGGAGTTTACTCCCATCTCGGGGGTGAAGGCTGGGAGGTTCGTGGATGGTCTGCACGTAGTTGGTGACATTATTACCAAGATAAGTGCCATTTGTGTGATAAAATTACATGCTGCAGTATTACTTACGTGTTCAATTTTATGGGTTTATCTTATGCATGGTTATGACTATCTATATATTTGTGGGTATTCCTTGTATATGCTACATGTGTATGTTTTATGTAATTTCATTCTGAATCTATGTATTTATAGATGTATTTGTATGCCTACATTTTATATATAATGCTTCCGCAAGAGTTCTATTTTTGTATATAATTTAATTGCATGCAGTTAGAAAACTTTATGTGGCATAGCTTAGCATGATGTTGGGTTTGTCACAGTATGTTCCATAGTGAGAGAACAGTAAGAGTTCTCTAGCGTAGCGTGGCTTGGCATGGATGGTTGAGGACATTACAATATGGTATCAGAGCATGAAAGAATGTTATGTAGTGGCATTACCCGGCCTGTGGGTGGCTGGGGATGTTACAGTATGGTATCATAGCATGAAAGAATGTTTTGGAGTGGCATTTCCCGGCCTGTGGGTGGTTGGGGATGTTACAATATGGTATCAGAGCTTCGGTTTCAAAACTGAGCCTGAATGGGCCAAACGAGTTGAGTTGAAGAAAAATTACATAGAGGAGTTATTTTGAGGTGGCCCAATTTTGAGTTGCAGAACGTCCAGCTACAATATGGTACTGAAATTGGGAAAAAGCCCCAATTTTGGTTAGTAAATTCATGGGGAATGGAGAAATTCGGCCAAGTGGTGAGATATTATTGTTTTAATACCTATTCTAGAAAATTCGAACCTGGAATTGGTCGAGTTTGAAGTTACAGTGAAGCCGTGAAAATTGGAGTGAGATTAGTAAATAAAATTATCAATCTGAGAATTGATTTTGGGGAAATTTGTTCCAGAAATGTCAACCCAAAGAAATCTGTTGTTACAGAGGTTGAACTGATTTTATCAAGGTGAAATTGAACGAATTTCATAGTTTCATAATGTTTATGGTGAATTGGGAAAAGCCCCAATTTCTGCAACGGAATTCACGAGGAATCGATGCGCATAAAGATGAATGTGCGTAGTTGGACGCACCAAAACTTCATGTGGCACAGTGAAAATCTCGGGATAGGTAAAATTCGGCATTGTGCGGCAAGGTATTGGCGTGCTGATGTGTGTGTTAAATTTTGGTGTTGCGCGGGAAAAATATGGTGTGAGGGTGCGAGCGGAAAATTTTGATGTCGCATGGAAATATATTGGCGTGTAGGTTCACGCACTAAATTTATCATTGTGCGAAGTGCACAACCATAAGAAGGTGCACGCGGAGTGCACACACATAAGAAGGTTTGCGTGGTGTACACACACACAATAATGGCACGCAGGGTGTATGCAGTATTGGCAGAGCGCAAAGGAGTTTGGTTGGTGCGCGCGCAATATGGGTAAATGTTGACGTGCAACATCTTAGTTAGTAGTGTGCGAAGAGTTTTAATGTGTGGTGGAGATGTACTAAACTATGGCATGGTGAAACATGTCGAGTGAGATGCACGTAGAATATTTGCACGCAGTGGATATTGGCGCGACATAAAAGTAGTGCGCGCAAGTTATTGGCACGTGACACAAAAGCGCGCGGCAAAGAAGTGATACACAATGGTTTTAAAGTGCACGAAGCATGAGTTACCTTATTATGTTGTAGCACATGGAAAATACGGGTGCACAGATTGAAATTTGTGCGCACAAAGTTGTTTGAAGGGTGAAGAACAACAAAAAACCTACGAATTTCCACAACGTTTTATATCGTTTGAACGTCACCTTTTTGCAATGCATTTTTTAGGTCTCTCTCGTGTCACTGGGTATATCTATAGAAAACATTGGCTAGATTTGGTTGTTTTTGGGTTTGTTGTTGAATGAATGGAGGAACAAAGATGACATTTTGGCTATGGAGTCTGGAATGAACAATGCATTCTCGGAACATTGAACTATCAAGAGAAGAAGTCTAATTGAGGTGATGAGTCTGAGTTTAATAAAAAAAATCGGCTATGGAGTCTGGAATGAACAATTCATTGTCATAACATTGAACTATCAAGAGAAGAAGGCTAATTAAGGCGATGAGTCTGAGTTTAATAAAAAAAATTGCATGGTATTAGAGGAAAAAGAAACACACAACCGCATCAGATCATTATTCAAAATGAATTCAGAGTTAATTTGAGAAGAAATAAATATAGTCTAAATTGCTAAGCCGAGAGCATCTCAATGATGAATTCTGGGTTTTATATTCCTCCGAATCAGATAGATGAATGTGAAATATAAGCTTACAAGAAACACATACTATGAAAGAAAACAAGACTCATATCACCACCAGTCAGAATCTTTCATAAATAGTCCAAAATCCGTTTATGCTTTTATATATTTATTTTAATCCCAAAATTACAAAAAAATCCTCCTGCACAGAGGGCAGGTTCCTTTCCCCCTTTTATTTCTTCCTCAAGATAATAATATATATGTAGAGAGAGGAATTAATTGTAGAATTCGAAATGCTCGGACCTCCACATATATATAAAAGTAGAGATAAGTTACAAAAAGCGAATGATTTAAAATAACAGTTACCCTATTTTAAAGAGACTGTTTAAGAATAGGTCTATCATCTCTGGAGCCCCTTTCCTCTACTACCAGTTGTCAATTTTTTTTTGAAATGTACTTAATTTTATTTGAGGACTCATTTCATATTAGCGAGATCCTCATTTAGAGTATCTAACCAGATCGGTTGATCCTCTCCAACACTTTCATCCATTTTAGCTATGGTTCATTTCTTTTGTCGCTTACTCTGTTTCTTCTTAACAACTCCCCTATTGATGACTATATCCCTCATAATGGGATTTAGTCTGGCTTCCAATTTTGATTCTGTAGCAGGTTCTGTGTGGAATTTAGTCGCTATTATATGCGTAATTACCCTTTCCTCCTTACTTGAAGGAAAATCTACCATGTTGCTTGAATAACCAGTCTCACTAGATATAGCTTTGTCCATGTACCTCAATTTTGTGGACACTGAAATGATTTTACAGAGATCAGAAGGTCGAGTAAATTTGCATATTACTCCATTTATGGATAAGATGATGCCTCCATACTTGATAATTGGTAGTTATAGAGTCCCAATCATGAATCACACATAGACTTACGTACAAGTGTGTTGGTTTTCCATGCTCGGCTAATCCATTTCAAATGATTAGCTTTTGAGTTCGTTACATGGAAGTGTTCACCTGACATCATACAACTATGAAGTATCGAATGAGTGAAACAGGGTGATCTGACTAGTCGTCACCTGTCCCGGGAGTGGTGGTTTTGCCATATTGAAACACGTGACATCGAGACTTTGGCGAAAGTGGTTTCGACAACACGCCTTTCGCCTTGATGTATCTATGGAGGCGCCACACGTCTATTTTAAAAACCAAAATGGTTTTCCTGGTCCTCCAAACTATCAAGCTTATGTGATGATGTAGTTCTTTCTAAATTCTCAATACTTGGGTCTTATCTAAAATGATTTTGCATAGTTAAAAAATTTGAGTTATTAATAGGTGAGAGGGTTTAAGTTTATTTAAAATAAAACAATAAGCAGAGATACTCAGGGAAAGAGTGTTATGACAAAATATTTCATAAGATGATCAAAAGCCAAGACCACAAAATGTCAAGGTATGAATCTGAGTGCAACCATAAAATCTTGGGAGGCCACTACAAGAAGTCCTCTCACGTTGGTCAAGTATTCAGTGGAATCCTGACAAAGGAATAGATCATGTAGTGAATGAATTAGTGAAAGTGCATTCACTCCCAAAGAAACCAATATATAGATTAAGCAATACATGGGAGTCAAATCTATTATAAAAGGAATTGACTACCTGAATGACAATAACCAGATAAAGAAAGAGGCTTATTTCATATTGGGTAAGGAGTGCATCATATCCATGTATTAGCTATGAAATTAGAGTAACGCTTCCCTTATGGTTACCAGAGTGCACAATGGAAGCATGGTATGAAGGGCATTATTTATGGCATGATAGAATTGGTTTGTGCAAGGCAGGTTGAAATTAGATTGGTCAAGGCAAGGGAAAGTAATAGACAACAAGCAAATCCAAGTACTGATATGATCAATTAAGGAAAGGATAAATCAAGTACCTCAAGAAGGAAGTTGGTGTTAACTGTCCAAGGTTACTCATAAAACATGACTAGAAATAGAATTGGGTCATGTAGGAGTTGGATCAGAGGGATCTGAAAAATAAATGGATGTTGAAGATCCAAAGTCTATAAGACAACAAGATTAGAATCATAATTCATCCAAGTATGAGTTGGGATAGATGGATACAGGAAAATAAATAAAATCTGAAGGTTAATATCATTTTAGTATTCGGATGGAAAAACAAAGGCAACCAAGAGTTTTTTGGCTATAAAGTGCTCAGATCAGAAATATTCATGCACAATAATTACAGTGAAGAGCACTTGAAGGTTCAGGAATCCAGGAGAATGGAAGACTTCTGGGATAAACAAGGAAATGTGATACAAGAAGAAAGAAGTTGCTACAATTACTGTAGCAACAAGTATTTCATGGCTTGTTGGGACAACCATAAGGTGATAATGCTTGCATTTTTGAAAGTGTTGTTGATAATGTTGTTGCACATGGATGGAAGCAACATAAGGATTGAATATTGAATTATAAGGTTGATAAGGAAGCATGCGAACTTCTATAGTCATCAACTAATCAGGTAGCATTAAACTTGTCTAATGGAAAACATCCAGGTAAGTACTTCCCTTTTGAAGTTATATTGCATAATTGCTGAAAGGAAATTCAAGTAAGGATTTTTGCCAAATTGATTTTTTATACTATGATGTATGGTATTGTTTAAGTGCATTGAAAAAATTAAGTTACCCCTAGGTGTGGTAAAGGCTAGAGGTATGTTATATTTATCAAATCTTTTTAGCTTTTGAGTGCACACACTGACATAGTAGCATATCGTGTTAATTTGGTTATGAGGCAATAACCAGAGAAAATAAAAGATAATAACTTGTTATAGGAATGATGCTAAAAAAGCTAGTCATGTATGAGACCACGACATGGTTGGATATGGCAGGGTATGGTTATAGAAAGGTTATGTGCCACACAAATACCCAATGATATTCCTACTTCAAATAAAACTTGGACTGCAACCTTTTTGCTAACACTAATAAACATTACATAATTGTATTCTTGGTGTAGTGTTCAGGTCGAAAATGAAGACATCCAAGTAATTATGAAGACAATGGGAAGTGTGTGGAGATGTGTCAAGACATTGGCCAGATTTCCAATTTATGGATGGTAAGATACATGACTTAGATAAAACTCATTCTGAAAATCAATGCAAAGGTGCATTGAATAAATAGGCATTGAGGGTTTCGCTCATGCCTAGTAAGTGGTAGAGTTACACTCATACATAATGAAATGGTACACGTAAATGCATTTTTTTGAATGCATTATGCGAGTGCATGTATATATGCTTTTACATGGAAATAATTATACTAATGGTTGAAATGTTGCTAACTCATGAAGTTGAGAACATTTCAGGAACTAATAAACATTGCAACAGGAAAGTTGCAAGTGAGGTGGTCACAGGAATAGTGACTACAGAAAATTCATGTTCAGAAAATTGAATAAGTGAACTTGGTGTTGCTAAATATGAACATGCATATGCATATAGTGATGAGTCATTCTATTTGGTTAAATTGTTTGGTAATTGTGATTGAATTTCTAGGTGCAGACAATTCTAAGATCATGACATAAGGTGTTATACATGTTGAATTATGATGTACATAAAATACTAACAATTTGTTGGTTGTATGCAATATATAATCGTTGCAGGGAAAAATGGTACTTAGCATGGTGCTTGCTGAAATCCATAAGGAAAACTACATTATATTATTCCAATAATGATGAAAAATTATGAAATATAATTTAATATTTTGGGAAAAGTCGAATTCCTTATGAAATTAATTGATTTCTGAAATGGAATTTTTATGATGCTCTCTCATGGTAACTGCATGTGTATGATGCAGGTGAGATGATAATGATTAAAGTGGGAACTCGTTGAACCATGGTTCTATGAGACTTCCTGTATGGCCTGTACTGGAGTCCTGGAAGGGAAGTTGAGCAACCGATGAATTGTTGGACAGTGAACATGCTACTACCTTGGGTTGTACAGGCATGTGGGGAAGAGAGACCATTGGTTGTAGTGTTGTTGAGGTTTGGTACCTTGGCCTAGACTATGTTGATATTGAATTTGGGTCGTGGTTATATAGGGAAGCCATTGTCCTGATGGAGTCATATCCCATGCTTGGGAATGGTATGTTGTTGAGGGTTTATTAGCAATGAGATATAAGGTTGGGTGGAACGTCATGGATCTACATCTAGTTGCTACTTCAATGAAGTATAATTGAAGCATGTAATAAGGAACAATTAGCTGAATTATTTCTTGAAGTAGCTCTATGTAATAGATAAATTGGCTTCCAGTTGCAGTATGAGTATGAGAATTGGTGCTGGAAAGTAGAACACCAAATGGATAACAATATTTCAATAGCTAAAGATTGGAAATTTTAGAGAATTGGAATGGTACATGTTATATAATGCACTGAGGACAGTGCATAAATAAGGGGATGGGATTGTAATATCCCTAAGGCCGAACCCAATTGTGAATGTAAATACAAATGTACTTAAGTTGGTGAGTTGTTTTGATATAATTTTGGATGCACCTTTCATGGAATAATGCACATAGGTATTGCGCAGTAAAATGAGGATGTGTGCACATTCCAAGATACCACGCGCAGCATCTTAAGGGCACGCGATGTTGAGGCCAGGGATCCTTTATGTATATGATATGTTTTATAGGCTGGTGAGCCAGTTATTATAAGCTAGGATGTGTATGTTTTGATTAGGCTGGAGAGCCTAGATGTTAAATGCCAGTGCGCCTGTTTTTGTACATGTCTCATATTTAAAATAAAATACATCGCTACGCGCAGACCGACCATGATAAAAGAGATGGGGGACTAAAATCCACTAGTTAGGGAAAGGGGGGGGATAAGTTAAGGAAAGGGGCTAACCTAGGGAGCGTGATACAAAAAGTAATATTATATTAATATTTCTTAATATCATATCTATGGATAATTATTTTATCCTAAGTTCTAAAGTTGCAGACAAGTGGGCCAAAGTAGCTCCCAACATGACAAGCTTCAAGTTGGGGACATGCATACATATTGTTTGGACTTAGCTCATTTTGACACCCCCCCCCCCCTTCATTCTTACCAAGATCTTTTCCAGGATTCCTTCCATCATTTAGCCATGAGGCCATGACCAGTTACACTAACACAGTCAGTTATCCTTCATATTTTTTGTCACTATACTGAGCTTGTATCCATGGCCATGTAGCTTGGTATAGCTGGTTAACTGGGAAGCTAGACTGAAGAAGTGGGTTTTCAAGATCGTGGGATATTGAAGAGGTGGGTTGTCAGGCCCGTGAGAAATTTATCTATGGGTGAGAGAATTGTTTGGAATTGATTTCCTGAAGGTGCTAAACTACAACTACAGGGCTCTCAGACTTCCTGTTCGGCCTGTTTTTGAAGCCCTGAAAGGGAAGTGGGGCAGCTGAGGGATTGTTGAGCAAAGAAGGGGCACACTTCCTTGGGTGGGACAGGCATGTGGGGAATGAGGGACTGTAGTCTATTAGTTGAGTGAGCACCTGGGACAGAGTCTTTCCTGTTGTCCATGAGCCTTTATCTTGGTTAGGAATCCCTTTGACCGGGTGGATTTTAGTACTAGCTCAAGGGCGAACCACTGTTGAGAGTGATGAACAATGTGGTCTAAGGTTGGGAGGCTTGTGGATGGTCTACATGCAATCAGTGACATTATTACCAAGATAAGTGCCATTTGTGTGATAAAATTACATACTGCAGTATTATTTACGTGTTCAGTTTTATGGGTTTATCTTATGCATGGTTATGACTGTCTATATATTTGTGGGTATTCCTTGTATATGTTGCATGTGTATGTTTACAGTTATTTCAATCTGGATCTGTGTATTTATAGATGAATTTGTATGCCTACGTTTTATTTATAATGCTTCCACAAGAGTTGTGTTTGTGTATATAATTTAATTGCATGCAATTAGAAAATTTTATGTGGCATAGCTCAGCATGATGTTGGGTTTGTCACAGTTTGTTCCTCAGTGAGAGAATAGTAAGAGTTCTCTGGCGTAGCGTGGCCTGGCATGGATGGTCAGGGATGTTACAATATGGTATCAGAGGATGAAAGAATGTTCTGGAGTGGCATTTCTCCTCCTGTGGGTGGTTGGGGATGTTACAATATGGTATTAGAGCATGAAAGAATGTTCTGGAGTGGAATTTCCTGGCCTGTGGGTGGTTGGGGATGTTACAAAATTAGTCTTTACTGAGGTATTGTGGACATCTTGGATGTCCTCATGTTTCTTTGTCCTTCTTGGTCCAGGTGTATCATGCACTACTTCTGGGATATCAACATTAGATAACTCTGCAGGGTCTGCTGGGATGAGGAGGTCCGCCAACCACTCCTTAGTAATTTCTTCTAAGTATTCCTATATCATTTTTTAGTATGACTGCAATTGTTGTTGATGCTCATCAGTGTGCATTGTGATATACATGAAGTGGCGGTCCGTGCTGAATTTCATCAATGACCTAAACCAGTGGAGTGTGTTCGGGGTTATACGAGATGTAGACTGGATTGTGATCTTCAGTTGGTTGTAATAAGAGTGGAAGATGACATTTGATTTCCACTGCTTGTTCATGTCGCTGGAGTACCACAACGTACTGAACTTCGTTTCCAGTGGTTCAAAGGGCTCGATATATAGGAAGGTAGCACCTTCGAACATCTCTCATGTGAAGAAAGCGATTAGGATGAGAAGTCAACTGAAGTGGAACTCATACCCTTGGTATTGTGCTTCTCTGTAGTCCAGTTCTAACTAGTTTACAAGGTACTTCACCCAATTCATATGTAGGCCCTCCGCACACTTCCCTGCGAGTTTGAATACAAAGTTGATCACTTGGGTGGGCTAGTTCCTGCGAACTAATTTCCCTGTGATCAATTGACAAGGGAGGCACACTGCGCAAATCTAAATAGAGGCTACCTTGTAGCCTCACATGTCCTTCTCTACATATCCATAAGTATCCTTTATCCTCCGAGTGAGATCATGATCCGCGGTCTTTCTGGGGTAGAAATCCTGTGGTTCGGGGCCTTGGATGCTTATCCCTGTGATGTGATTGATCAATGTCGGATCCACTGTAATGTAGTGGTTCAATCATAGATATCCACCATGGTAACAGGATAGCAACAAATTGATGCAGGAGTTCACCTCCTGGTGTCGTCAAAAGTGCAGAATCTTTATAACATTCAATAGGGTGGACTTCGCGAGGTTCTGGGTCCATGAATGAGCGATAAACTTTGAGTTATTTCCTTTTTTTCTCGTCAGATACTTATGTGGGGTGAAAATGTTGTAAAAATTATTGTCACTGAGGTTGAAGTCACTAAACTTCAACATTGCGAGCTTATCCTGGTCAGCACGAACTGCACGCACCTCTTTCAGAAGGTACACAGTGACCAATGCCTATTCAAATTCTCTTGGAACATGGATCGATTTATTGTGCCACTTAGAGGTGGTAGATAAGCAGGTAAAATGCTTAGAATTAGCTTAGCATTCATGATATCGTCTCTGTTCTTTGTTCTTTTCTCATCAACTGGGTGAGATGGTCCGGCTCTAGCAGTGGACGGAGAGGCCTACAAATCTCTCATCGAAGATGCTTCTACACCTGTAGACACTCCTCTCTCCGACATGAATCTCTCCGTCATCAAGTCGAGGATAACTTCTGTCACTGATTCTTCAACTACAGTGAGTTTGTCGGACATACGCACTCGAGATTAAAATTATCGAGGTCCTGATGGACTTAGACACTGTATTGGAATAATATCAAGGGCGTAATAATGGCAAGGGCACAATGATCCAAGGGTTCTTCTTCTTCCTTTTGTATTTCTTGATCTCTTTCAATCCAAGGTTTCCTTAGTAACATGGTAAACGAGGCGCTATCTTCAACAAATTTAATGATCTCAAAATCTTCCTTTGTCGAAGTTCCATTGACGGTCATAAGTATCTGAGCGAGCTTCCCACATAAATTTATTAGCTTTCCTCTGAATATTCCTATTCCTCCTAATGAAAGGATCATAACAGTATTCCTTAAATCTTCCCAAGTTCTTTCTGGCATCATATTCACTTGTGCCTCTTCAACAAAGAACACAGTTAATGCCAAAGTCCCCTATTCTTGCTTCAATGCATTCCTTTTCTTTGAAAACTTTTGATAATCTGACATGTCGGTGGCTGTTCAGGGTTTCTCTCATTTGTAGTAATATTTTCTCTGATTCTTTCTAGGGTTATTCCTTTTCTAGATTTGCCTTAGGGTTTTCTTGATTTAGATTCATTCCTTCAAGCTTAGCGATCATTCTAGGGAAATCCAACACTTCATGGTCCATATCCTTACAACAAAGACAACTAGGTCTTCTCCCAGGGCATTCCTTAGAAATATGTCCTAGTCTTCTGCAATTGTAACAGAGGGTCAATCCTCTCTTTCTTCTAAATGATCCCCAACTTCTCTCGTACTACGCGCTAGGATCATAGGAGTTAATCTGCAACAAATTCTTTCTAGGATCTTGCATCCATTTGTTAGTCCAAACATTCGTTCTATGCCTAGGTATAACATATATTTCATTATTCTTATCAGATATATTCATAACAAATCTTCTTTAATCTATTAGTGCCCTAGTTTTTAAGCTAGGACAAAATCTATCAAACACTCCTAGATCCATACTCTAGAAACAAAAAATTTCATTTATCTTACTTTTACAAAGCACAAATCTTTCATATCTAGAACTTTTCACTATTCCTTACCTTTATGAAAGAATAGAGCTTAAAAATCTTACCTCTTTTAATCAGAACTTCTCACTTTTACCTTCCTTAGAGCACAAAGCTTCCAGATCTTGCTTCTTTTCTTTAGATCTGACCTCCTTTCTTCAGATCGGGCTTATTTATTTCAGATCCAACCTCTTTTATTTATCACAGAGCTTCACAGATCAGTAGAGCACTAGGCACTAGGGAAAAAAATATATGAACGAAGATTTCACAGTTTCAAGTAAAATTTTCGCATAGATCTTCTACACACAGAGCTTTCTCTTTTCTTCAGTTCCAAGCAATCACAGTTTCAGGTCCCGGCAACAAAACCATTTGTTGGCACAGGGGTATACCCAGGGTTCAATGCTACAAAAACACACCAACAAAACCCCAACTACCTGCCCTTTCAGAAACACCTGTGAAGCAGATGAAGTCTCACCCGAGGTAGAGGCAGGGGTGGTTGCAGGACTCAAGTGTCTGCAACCTTAGCTGGGACAAAGATATATTATTATACAGCTTAATAGAGCACTCAACACATTAGTTCCACAATGTACAATCAATAACCACTTCGCTTGCAAAATAGGGCTTCGCAGTATCCGCACTAATCTACTACATTAAGAACGTAGCATCAATAATTAGGTCATATCTAGTTGATCAAGCATTGAGCATAAGAATATTTATCTAATCATCATAAATCACTGACAAATGGAACACATCAATACATTTAGACAAGAACCAAGAGGGACAACATAGTGTTTACGTGGTTCATCCCCATCCTGGGGCTACGTCCACCAACTCTTCTTATTTATTATCTTCAGTTAATCGGATTCAAGAATAAAGCCTCAAAACCCTTACTCTGCACCAGATAGAATATATGTGCAGCTCGCTAGATCCTTCTTCCTTGCGTTACAACACTAAGCCCTTCACAATCTGTCACAACCACTTGCACTCATCTCTGCAAGCCTCTTATAGTTACGCACAAAGCACTTACAATCCTTCGATCACATAGATATAGCAATTAGCTCACCAGCCTATTAGGTCTCTTTCTTACATCACCTAGATACTTATTTATACATTACAAAACGGTCTAAACATGGGTAAACCCATGGGCCGACATCCCATACCTATTACATATTCCCCAAAACCCAAAAATAGTCCCAAAAGAGGGCCGAGATCCCATGATCTTTGTTTCATCTTGCGCTCCTGCTTCAACAGGTTGTTGAAGTCCCAAAATAGGTCAACATCACCAATAAACTCCCAACACTTGGTCAAGGGACAACAGGCCCCCAACACTCACCTATGACTTGTCCCGAGTCACTCTAGTCTAAGGAATTCTTACTCAAGAGCCTAGAGCTTGGCTTGAGCTGCTTCGACTTGCTACTTTGTTGTGGCCTCTTTCTCGATGAACTCCAGGATCACTGCGTCATTCACTGGTCCTTCCAGGCATTGTTCTGCTGTGAGGATGACTTGTTCTGGCTCTGCTCCCCAGCTCTCGATATCGAAAAAAAACATGCATGCCTTATCTTGCATAGGTTGGATTTGTTGAGTGACTTCCATAACTTTGCTTTGAAGCGTATGGATTTGCTACTAAGATGTGCGTTGTTTGTGAGACTTCTTCATTCATTTATATAGCTGAGAGGGCCTTCAACTATGCCTGTAGTGTATCTGCATGTTGCTTCACTTCCTGAAGCTGTGACTCTAGCGTCTGTAACTCTGGGTTCTCTGTGAGGTTTTCATATGTCTGGACACTCTGGTTACTTAGCTGCTTGCACTCCAAGGCAACAACTTTTAATCTGTCAACTGTGCTGTGGGAAGTTTATTCCCTTTGGTATCATACATCTTTAGGGGTCTCGTGCACAGTGTGGAGCTGCAAGTCTACGATGCGCTGCTAGAGTTGCTGGATTATTTCTTTGAGTTATGCCACCTGTTGGGGAACTCGTTCTTCGATTTTTACTTTGATGACTATCACAAAGCGAAGTGCTCTGTGAACCATTTCCTTAAATTCAAGTTGCTCTGTGAGCAACTGTTCTGTTTCCTTATGCATTTGGGATTTTTCTTCGTCGAACTTCTCTTGTAGAGAAATTGTTTCTCATTTTCCATTACTACGCTGCTCTAGCAGATCTCCCTGTGCTTTCGCCAAATCCTGGGTGTCTTGTGTTGTCTCCTTTTGTGCTCGTCGAAGGCGATCTTTGACTTTATCCACGATCCGTGGAGTTGAGCTGGATCATCTCCCATTTCTAGTGTTTTGGTTGATAGAGGCGTGGTAGAAACTGTGCGGCTGGACTGTAGTGCCTGTTGCACTTCTTGAAGTTCAACCTTGATCCGACTGAACACCTCCTCCTTCTTAGCTTCCTGCTTCTCAGCTATCTCTAGAGAAGGATCATTTAGTGTTGCGTCAATGAATTCAAAGTCGTATGAGGTTAATGTGGTCTCAAATTTAGTCCTGGTTGCCTTCACTTTCTTCCTAGATGTAGGTTTCGGTGGGGAAACCTTCCTTTTCTTGGAGGGGTCCTCCTCGTCTCTAGGCAGTGTGATCTTGCCTTTCTTTTTTTCGACTTCAGTGCCATCTCTCTCTCTGCCATCACATCCCTTCTCAGGTGATATAGAAGAAGGAGTCTTTGTTGAGGTACTGTGTACATATTGAACATCCTCATGTTTCTTTGTCCTGCTTGGTCTAGGTGTATCGTGCACTGCTTCTGGGCTATCAACATCAGATAACTTCGTGGGGTCTGCTGGGATGAAGAGGTACACCAACCACTCCTTAGTAATTTATTCTAAGTCTTCCTCTATCAGTTTGTAGTATGACTGTAGCTATTGTTGATGCTCATCAGTGCGCATTGTGATATAGATTAAGTGGTCGTCCGTGCTAAATTTCATCAATGGCCTGAACCTGTGGAGTGTGTTCGGGGTTATACGAGGTGTAGACTAGATTGTGATCTACAGTTGGTTTTAATAAGAGTGGAAGATGACATTTGATTGCCATTTATTGTTCATGTCGCTAGAGTACCATAGCGTACTGAACTTCACGGCCAGTGGTTCAAAGGGCTCGATGTCTGGGAAGGTAGCACATTCCGGCATCTCCCATGCGAATAAAGAAATTAGGATGATAAGCCAACTAAAGTGGAACTCATACCCTTAACCTTGCACTTCTCTGCAATCCATTTCTAACTGGTTTATGAGGTACTTTGCCCAATTCGTATGTAGGCCCTTCGCGCACTTCCTTGCGAGGTCGACTACAAATTCGGTCACTTGGTTGGGACGGTTCTTGTGAACTAATTTCTCTGCTATCAATTGACAGGCAAGGCACACTGCACCACCCTAGATAGAGGCTATCTTGTATCCTCCCATGCCCTTTTGTACATCTCCATAAGTATCCTTTATCCTCTAGGTGAGAGCACGATCAACGGTATTTCCGGGGTAGAAATCCTATGGGTTGGGGCCTTGGATGCTTATCCTTGTGATATGATTGATCAATGTTGGATCCACTGTAATGCAGTGGTTCAACCATAAATATCCACCATGGTAGCAGGATAGAAACAACTTGACATAGGCATTCACCTCCTAGTGTCGTTCGAAGTGCAGAATCTTGATAACATTCAGTAGGGTGGACTGCATGAGGTTTTGGGTCCATGACTGAGAAATAATCTTTCAGTTCTTTCCTTTTGTTCTCGTTAGATACTTATGTGGGGCAAGAATTTTGTAAACCTTCCTGTCGTCGAGGTTGAAGTCGCTAAACTTCAACGCTGCGAGATTATCCTGGTCAGCATGAACTACACACACCTCTTTCGCAAGGTACATAGTGACCAACGCATATTCAAATTCTCTTGGCACACTGTCTCAGTTTATCGTGTCACTCAGATGTGGTAGATGAGCAGGTAAAATGCTCGGAATCATCTTGCCATTCGCGATATCGTCTCTATGCTTTGTTCGTTTCTCATCAGCCCACCGGGATGGTCCGAATCCAGTAGTGGACAAAGAATCCTGCAGTCCTCTCATCGAAGATGCTTGTACACCTGTAGACACTCCTCTCTTCGACATGACTCTCTCTGTCATCAATTCGAGGAGAACTTTTGTCACCGATTCTTCAACTACGGTGAGTTCGTCAGACATACACGCCCGAGATTAAAATTATTGGGGTCACGATGGACTTAGACATTGTACTGGAATAATAACAAGGGCGCAATGATCATTGTATGCAATTCATTCAGTCTACAGGCTTCAAATTCTCAGTTAGCAAAAGTGTTCTCCGTGCATGGAACAATGTGATAAATAGGTAACTCGACAACGGTGTGATTACAATGGGTATGAGCCTCCATTAACTCCTCTTCGATCCATTATGGCGTGGCCCAATGGTTTGATGATGAACCTTTATTTCTTTTATGTCCGTTCGGAATGGAAGTCGAATGGATATATAGGCCCCAACGGCTATATTGCTTCGTCCTGGAGAAGTGCCCTATGTTGTTGTTCTGATATCCCGACAAAGCTCCAATTTTGAAAATTTTCTTTCTACGCAGTTCCCTTTGGAACCTTATGTAGTTTTTCAATCTTGTCCCTCCTCTTGCTTAGCTTTCTAGCCTTCTTTCTAGTGAGCTTCGACTCGATGTGTCTTTTTCCCTTCTAATTCTTATCTTTGTTTAACATAGTCACTTCGCACTGTCGAGACTCTTCCATGGGTAACACCTCTTATGTATATGGAATGAGTACTTCAGTCTTTTGTGGGTATTCTAGTGGTCTTGCAGTTTCGACATCGAATTCTCTAGGGTCAAATAGCTTTGATATATTCTCTTGTTCTTTAATCAATTGAGTGATCCTTCTGGTCATGAAATCTTTTAACTCTTGTTTATTCTACTCCAAGGATTCTTCTTCTTCCTTTCATCTAGCTTGATATTTTTCAATCCAAGGTTTCCCTAGTAACATGGTAAATGGGGTGCTATCTTCAATAAATTTAATAATATCAAAATCTTCCTTTGTCGAAGTTCCATTGATGGTCATAGGTATCTGAGCGAGCTTCCCATATAAATTTATCAGATTTCCTCTGAATAGTTCTATTCTTCCTAATGAAGGGATCATAGCAGGATTCCCTATAGCTTCCCAAGTTATTTTTGGCATAATATTCACTTTTTCCTCTTCATCAAGAACACAGTCAATGTCGAAGTCCCCTATTCTTGCTTCAATGCATTCCTTTTCTTTGAAAACCTCTGATAATCTGACATGTCGGTGGTAGTTCAGGGTTTCTCTCATTTGTAGTAATAGCTTCTCTTATTCTTTCTGGGGTTCTACCTTTTCTGGATCTGCCTTAGGGTTTTCTTGATTTAGATTCATTTCTTCAAGATTAGCGATCATTCTAGGGAAATCCAACACTTCATGGTCCATAACCTTACAACAAAGACAACTAGGTCTTCTCCCAGGGAATTCCTTAGTAAGATGTTCTAGTCTTCTGCAACTATAACAGAGGGTCAATCCTCTCTTTCTTCTAAATGATACCCAACTTCTCTCATACTATGCGCTAGGATCATAGGAGTTATTCTGCAACAAATTCTTTCTAGGATCCTGCATCCATTTGTTAGTCCAAACATTCTTTCTATGCATAGGTATAACATATCTTTCATTATTCTTATCATATCTGTTCATAACAAATATTCTTTAATCTATTAGTGCCCTAGTTTTTAATCTAGGATAGAATCTATCAAACACTCCTAGATCCATACTCTAGAAACAAGAAATTTCACTTATCTTACTTTTACAGAGCACAAAGCTTTCAGATCTAGAACTTTTCACTATTATTTACCTTTATCAAAGCATAGAGCTTACAGATATTGCCTCTTTTAATAATAACTTCTCACTTTTACCTTTCTTAGAGCACAAAGCTTTCATATCTTACTTCTTTTCTTTAGATCTGACCTCCTTTCTTCAGATCGAGCTTCTTTCTCTCAGATCCAACCTCTTTTCTTTATCACATATCTTCACATATCAGTAGAACACTGTGCGCTAGGGAAACATATCTACACACAAAGATTTCACAGTTTCAAGTTAGATTTTCACACAAAGGTTCTACACACAGAGCTTTCTCTTTTCTTCAGTTCCCAACAATCATAGTTTCAGGTCCCGACAAAGGAACCATTTGTTATCAAATGGAAGACCCAGGGTTCGATACTACAACAAAACACCAACAAAACCCTAACTACCATCCCTTTCGGAAACACTTGTGAAGCAGATGATGTCTCACCCGAGGTAGAGGCAGGGGTGGTTGCAGGACTCAAGTGTCTACAACCTTAGCTGAGAAACAGATTTATTATTATACAACTTAATAGAGCACTCCATTAAGAACTTAGCATCAATAATTAGGTCAGATCTTGTTTATCAAGAACTGAGCATAAGCAGATTTATCTAATCATCATAAATAACTAAGCAAAGGAAGACATCAACACATTCAGACAAGCACCAAGCAAGACATCACAGTGTTTACATGGTTCACCCCCACACTGGGGCTATGCCCACCAACTCTTCTTCTTTATTATCTTATGTCAATCAGTTACAAGAATAGAGCTTCAAAACCATTACTCCGCACTGGACATAATATCTGTGCAGCTCGCTAGATCCTTCTTCCTTGCATTACAACACTAATCCCTTCATAATGTGTCACAACAACTTTCACTCAACTCTGCAAGCCTCTTATAGTTACGCACAAAGCACTTACAATCCTTCACTCACATAGATCTGGCACTTAGCTCATCAACCTACTAGGTCTCTTTCTTACATCACCTAGATACTTATTTATACATTACGAAAGGGCCTAAATATGGGTAAACTCATGGGCCTACATCCCATACCCGTTACATATTCCCAAAAACCCAAAAAGAGGCCCAAAAGGGGGTCGAGATCCCGTGATCTCCACTTTGTCATGCGCTCCTCCTTCGACAGGTTGTCAAAGTCCCAAAATAGGTCAACATCACCAAGAAAATCCCAACACTTGGTCAAGGGCCAATAGGCCCCCAACACTCACCTGTGACTCCTCCCGAGTCACTCTGGTATGAGCAATTTTTATTTGAATTCCTCCATCTTGGCTTGAGCTTCTTCGACTTGCTGCTTTGTTGTGGCCTCTTTCTCGGTGAACTCCATGATCACTGCGTCATTCACCAATCCTTCTAGGTGATTTTCTTCTGTGAGGATGACCTGTTCTAGCTCTTCTCCTTGGTTCCCAATATCGCAAAACAACTTGCATTCCCTATCTTGCACAGGTTGGATTCATTGAGTGACTTCCATCACTTGGCTTTGAAGAATATGGATCTGTTGCTGAGTTGTGCATTATTCGTGACACCTCTTCATTCTGTCTATAGCTGAGAGGGCCTTGAGTTGTGCCTGTAGTGTATCCGCATGTTTCTTTGCTTCCTGGAGCTGCGACTCTAGCATCTATAACTCTGGGTTCTCTATGAGGTTTTCATATGTCTGGGTGGTCTGGTTACTTAGCTTCTTGCACTCCAAGGCAAGATATTTTAATCTGTCAACTGCAATGATGGAAGTTGCTTCCCTTTGGTCTCATACATCTTGATGGGTCTCGGGCACAGTGTGGAGCTCCAAGTCTGTGATGCACTGCTGGAGCTACTGGATTACTTCTTCGAGTTGTGCCACCTACTAGTGAATTCGTTTTTCATTTTTTAATTCAATGACTGTCACAGAGCGAAGTGCTCTGTGAACCATTTCCTTAACTTCAAGTTTCTCTGCGAGCAACTGTTCTATTTCCTTATGCATATGGGCTTTTTATTCATCAAACTTCTCTTGTAGAGCAATCTTTTCTCATTCTACATTACTGTGCTACTCTAGTATATCTCCCTATGCTTTCACCAAAGCTTGCAAGGCTTGCTATGTCTCCTCTTATGCTCATTGAAGGCGAGATTCAACTGTATCCACGATACAGTGGAGTTGAGTTGGCTCGTCTCCCATTTATGGTGTTTCAGCTGTTAGAGGCACGGTAGAAACTGTGTAGCTGAATTGTAGTGCCTGCTCCACTTCTTGAAGTTCAACCTTGATCCAACTGAACACCTCCTCCTTCTTAGCTTCCTGCTTCTTTGCTATCTCCAGCGAAGCATCGTTTCGTGTTGGGACGATGAAGTCGAAGTCGTTCGAGGTTAAGGTGGTCTCAAATTTAGTCCTGGTTTCCTTCACTTTCTTCCAGGATGTAGGTTTCAGTGGGGAAACCTTCCTTTTCTTGGAGGGGTCCTCCTCGTCTCTAGACAGTGTGATGGAACCATTATTTTGTTCAACTTCGGTGCCATATCTCTCTCCACCATCACCTCCTTGCTCAGGTGATATAGAAGGAGTCTTTGTTGAGGTACTATGGACATCTTGGACATCCTCATTTTTCTTTGTCCTGCTTGGTCCAGGTGTATCGTACACTGCTTCTGGGCTATCAACATCAGATAACTCTGCAGGGTCTGCTAGGATGAGGAGGTCCACTGACCACTCCTTATTAATTTATTCTAAGTCTTCCTCTATCATTTTTTAGTATACTGCAGATATTGTTGATGCTCATTAGTGCATGCTGTGATATAGATGAAGTGGAGGTCCACGCTGAATTTCATCAATGGCCTGAACCTGTGGAGTGTGTTCAGAGTTATACGAGGAGTAGAATGGATTTTGATTTTTAGTTGGTTGTAATAAGAGTGGAAGATGACATTTGATTGCCACATCTTGTTCATGTCACTAGAGTACCATAACGTACTGAACTTTGTGGCCAGTGGTTCAAAGGGCTCGATGGCCAGGAAGGTAGTACCTTCTAGCATCTCCCATGTGAAGAAAGCGATTAGGATGAGAAGACAACTGAAGTGGAACTCATACCCTTGGTATTGCGCTTCCCTGCAGTCTAATTCTATCTTTTTTACGAGATACTTTTCCCAATTCATATGTAGGCCCTCCACACACTTCCCTGCGAGGTCGAATACAAAGCCAGTCACTTGGGTGGGACGGTTCTTGCGAAAAAATTTCCCTGTGATCAATTGACAGGTGAGGCACACTGCACCACTCTGGATAGAGGCTACCTTGTAGCCTCGTGTGCCCTTCTCTACATCTCCATAAGTATCCTTTATCCTCTTGGCGAGAGCACGATCCATGGTCTCTCTGGGGTAGAAATCCTGTGGGTCAGGGCCTTGGATGCTTAGCCCTGTGATCTGATTGATCAATGTAGGATCCACTGTAATGCCATGGTTCAACCATAAATATCCACTGTGGTAGTAGGATAAAAAAAACTTGGCTGAGGCGTTCACCTCCTAGTGTGGTTTGAAGTGAAGAATCTTCATAACATTCAATAGGGTGGACTATGCGAGGTTTTGGGTCCATGACTGAGCGATAACCTTTGAGTTCTTTCCTTTTTTTCTCGTCAGATACTTATGTGGGGTGAGCATGTTGTAAATCTTCCTGTCGCCGAGGTTGAAGTCGCTAAACTTCAACGTTGTGATCTTATCTTGGTCAGAACGAACTACGCGCACCTCTTTTGGAAGGTATGCAGTGACCAATGCGTATTCAAAGTCTCTTGGCACACTGTCTCGGTTTATCGTGCCGCTCAGAGGTGGTATATAAGCAGGTAAAATGCTTGGAATCATCTTAGCATTCGCGATATTGTCTTTGTGCTTTGTTCATTTCTCATCAGCTGGACAGGATGGTATGGCTCCAACAGTAGATGGAGAGGCCTGTGGTCCTCTCGTAAAATATGCTTGTACACATATAGACAATCATCTCTCTAACATGACTCTCTCTGTCATCAAGTTGAGGAGAAATTTTGTCACTGATTCTTCAACTGTGATGAGTTCGTCGAACATACGCGCTTGGGATTAAAATTATCAGGGTCATGATGGACTTAGACACTGTACTAGAATAATAGAAAGGGTGCAATGATCATTGTATGCAATTTGTTCAGTCTACAGGCTTCAAATTATCAGTTATCAAAAGTGTTCTCCGTACATGGCGCGTCATGATAAATAGGTAACTCGAAAACGGTGTGCTTATAATGGGTATGAGCCTCGATTAACTCCTGTTCGATCCGTTATGGTGTGGCCCAATGGTCTAATGACGAACCTTTATTTCTTTTTTGTCCGTTCGGAATGGAATTCGAACGGATATATCGGTCCCAACGACTATATTGCTTCGTTATGGCGAAGTGCCCTATGGCGTTGTTCTGATATCCTGGCAAAGCTCCAATTTTGCAAATTTTCTTTTTGTGTAGTTCCCTATGGAACCTTTTGTAGTTTTTCAATCTTAGCCCTCTTCTTGCTTATATTTATAGCCTTCTTTCTAGTCATCCTCAACTCGGTGTGTCTTTTTCCCTTCTAATTATTATCTTCGTTTAACATAGTCACTGTTCGTTGTCACGATTCTTCCAGGGGTAACACCTCTTTTGTATCTGGAATGAGTACTTCAACCTTCTATGGGTATTCTAGTGGTCTTGCAGTTTCAACATCAGATTCTCTAGGGTCAAATAGATTGGATCTGTTCTCCTATTCTTTAATCAATTGAGAGATCCTTCTAGCCATGAAATATTTTAACTCTTGCTTCTTCTGCTCCAAGGCTTCTTATTCTTCCTTTCATCTAGCTTGATCTCTTTTAATCCAAGGTTTCCCTAGTAACATGGTAAACTAGGCGCTATCTTCAATAAATTTAATAATCTCAAAATATTCCTTTCTCGAAGTTCCATTGACGGTCATGGGTATCTGAGCGAGCTTCCCACATAAATTTATCATCTTTCCTCTGAATAGTCCTATTCCTCCTAATGAAGGGATCATATCAGGCTTCCCTATAGCTTCCCAATTTCTTTCTGGCATAATATTCACTTGTGCCTCTTCATCAAGAACACAGTCAATGTCGAAGTCCCCTATTCTCTCTTCAATGCATTCCTTTTCTTTGAAAACCTCTGATAATTTGACATGTTGATGGTCATTCAATGTTTCTCTCATTTGTAGTAATATTTTCTCTGATTATTTCTAGGGTTCTTCCTTTTCCAGATCTACCTTAGGGTTTTCTTGATTTATATTCATTCATTCAAGCTTAGGGATCATTCTAGGGAAATCCAACACTTCATGGTACATAGCCTTACAACAAAGACAACTAGGTCTTCTCCCAGGGAATTCCTTAGCAATATGTCATGGTCTTCTGCAACTGTAATAGAGGGTCAATCCTCTCTTTCTTCTAAATGATCCCCAACTTCTCCCATACTACGCGCTAGGATCATAGGAGTTAATCTGCAACAAATTCTTTCTAGGATCCTGCATCCATTTGTTAGTCCAAACATTCTTTCTATGCATAGGTATAACATATCTTTCAATATTCTTATCAGATCTATTCATAACAAATATTCTTTCATCTATTAGTGCCCTAGGTTTTAAGCTAGGACAAAATCTATCAAACACTCCTAGATCCATACTCTAGAAACAAAAAATTTCACTTATCTTAATTTTACATAGCACAAAGCTTTAATATCTAGAACTTTTCACTATTCTTTACCTTTATCAAATCATAGAGCTTACAAATCTTACCTCTTTTAATCATAACTTCTCACTCTTACCTTACTTAGAGAACAAAGATTTCAGATCTTGCTTCTTTTCTTTAGATCTGACCTCCTTTCTTCAGATCGTTCTTCTTTCTTTTAGATCCAACCTCTTTTCTTTATCACAGAGCTTCACTGATCACTAGAACACTACACACAGAGATTTCACAATTTCAAGTCAAACTTTCACACAAATCTTCTACACACAGAGCTTTCTCTTTTCTTCAATTCCCAACAATCCTAGTTTCAGGTCCTGGAAACGAAACCATTTGTTGGCATAGGGGCAGACACAGGATTCAATGCTACAACAAAGCACCAAAAAAATCCTAACTACCGGTCCTTTAGACAACACCTGCGAAGAAGATGAATCGTCACCCAAGGTCCACACTAATCTACTGCATTAAGCACTTAACATCAATAATTAGGTCATATCTAGCTGATCAAGCACTTTGCATAAGCAGATTTATCTAATCATCATAACTCACTAAGAAAAGGAAGACATCAACACATTCAAACAAGTACCAAGTGGGACAACACAGTGTTTACGTGGTTCACCCCCACCATGGGGCTACGTCCACCAACTCTTCTTCTTTATTATCTTCAGTCAATCGGTTACAAGCATAGAGCCTCAAAACCCTTACTCCACACCGGGCATAAGATCTACGCAGCTCGCTAGATCCTTCTTCCTTGCATTACAACACTAATCCCTTCACAATCTATCACAACCACTTGCACTCATCTTTGAAATCCTCTTACAGTTACACAAAAATCACTTACAATCCTTCGATTACGTAGATCTAACACTTAGCTCAACAACCTACTAGGTCTCTTTCTTACATCACCTAGATACTTATTTATACATTACAAAATGGCCTAAACATGGGTAAACCCATGGGCTGACATCCCATACCCATTACATATTCCCAAGAACCTAAAAAGAGGCCTAAAAGGGGGCCTTCGATAGGCTATCGAAGTCCCAAAATAGGTCAACATCACCAAGAAACTCCCAACACTTGGTCAAGGGCCAACACCCCCTATACAAACACCTTAACTATAGCTCTGCCACCATTGGGCCAGCGAACTTCATTGTGTAGTTTTCCCTTCTTTTTGTTTATAAGATAAGTCTTCCCATGGATGGAACGAGGGTGCACGACGGTATATATAGACATGGAAACCGAGACACAGTACAGATAATTAAATGTAGGGAGTAGGCATTGAAACCGAGACGAGATTTCTCAACGACCTTGGAGTGCCAGAGTCATATTGGCACATGAAGATAGTCATTTTGGGGTAATTTCATGCCACAAATTCAATGGTGTTGTATGTTTTATGATCTGAGCAAAGCTTCTAAAACTTAATTCCATAATGAGGTATACTTATGTATTTTTCCAAATTCTTTTGTTGAGTTAATAAAAATGCCTACCCATTTGAGAGCAGGACCCGGAGACGTATTCCACTAGAGACGAAATTTGTTATCAAGTTTTTGTGTTCATATTTGATGCTTATGTCTCTTCATTATTCATATTTTCCTTATTTAATGGTGCACTT
>SNQJ01S0029903.1:29595-45779 GCA_010110895.2 Picea sitchensis
GAGAGAGAGAGAGAGAGAGAGAGGTGGGGGGAAGTGAGAAGGTGAGATAGAGAGGGGGGAGGGAAGGGGAGGGAGAGAAAGAGAAAATGAGACGGTGTTCATAAAAATTTCCATTGGTTAGGGAACAATGTAAAGGAATCCAAAGAGTCCTTTAGAAACCTCTTCATGCTTTAGGATTTCAAGATGGCTCTTGATCCAAAGGGTGTAACACTCAATTTTTCACCAATACATTTTCTCTAACTTACCTTAGAGAAATATTTTAAATGCAATCCTAATGCCAATTTGGAGAATAAATGAAACAATAAAACCTAGAGAATGAAAGGGAGATAGAGAAAGACAACAAATCCAAACAAATAATGAAACTAGGGCCTCTCTAATGGGAACCTTTATCCAACATCAAAATTCATGTAAGATTCAAAATATGGGTCTCAAATACCAACCAGAATAGCATGGTATTCCATGGAAGTGAGGATAACATAAAATTATAAGTAAAACAAGAAGATGTGTAATCTTGCACACAACTGAAAAAAGTGTATGGAAATAATTAATCAAATCCAACTGAAATAAGTGTGAAAACATATCGACTATTTTCCCAAATTCCATATCTAAACAAAATAAATGAATCCTCTCACCAAATTTATTTATGTGTAGGATGTTATTTAATTATAAATTAGTTAAAGGAAACATCCTACCTAGAACCATGAAATTAGTTTAAACAATAATAAGAAAGTGGCAAACAAATCTTAGTTATTATTCAACCCATATTCAGATACAACCATAAAGAAATACAATTAGAGAAATTCTGCAAATATTATTTATTAACTGTGTACGATCATGAAAAAATTACATTTAAGGAAAAAGAAGAGTAATAAATATCACATAACCAGATCAAATATCAACACACCAATGTTTTCATGTCGTAAAACCCCTATGAGGAAACATCCACGACCCCAGCCAATGCGGCCACTTGGAGAAGTTTATTAATTCAAAGAAAACACTTACAAAGAGATTTTACAAGAGATTTTCTCACAATCAATCATCGGACAATGACGCTCCATGCTATTTAAATATATATCATGGACCAATCGGGTGTTAAGCTATGGATCAATGGTTGTTAATATCGAGGAGAGTATGAACCGTCAGATCACTCTATGTTGGGAACATATCGTGACCATCACATTTACTAACTACAAATGCATACTAAAGAAGCACACTAAGAAACACACTTTTACCTCATGACACATTAGACCAAGTAGATTTTAACTAACTCCTAAGTGTCGAAATTTCCTAACATCCACCTTTAAGAGAAACTTGGGATAGGATTGAAGGACTTACAATGGTGACACAATAGGAGAAGGAAGGAGGAATTATAGGCTATCCCCCCTTAATGACAACTTCGTGAAATCCTAACATATATCAAAGTTTGGAAAACTTCACTTCTGTAAGAGACTTTGTGAAAATGTTTGCAACTTGATCTTCTGTAGGAAAAAAGAGCACTTCAATAACTTGATCATGAATGAGATTTCTAATGTAGTGCATGTGTATCTCAATGTGTTTTCTACGCTAATGTTGAACTGGGTATTTGGTGAGCTTGATGGCACTCTAATTGTCACACCAAAGGCTGGTCAGATGTTGTTGCTAGAATTCAAACTCTGAAAGGATCTGTCGAAGCCACAAGGCTTCCTGACTTTCATTTACCGATGCTTGGTACTCTGTTTCTGTTGAATAAAGTGCAATAGCCTATTGTTTCTTACAGTCCCAAGTGACAGGTCCTGAACCAAGGTTGAAAACATAGCTTGCAATAGACTTCCGATCATCAGGTTCGTTGGCCCAATCTAAATCAATGAAACCAACCAATAAAGGAGTCCCCCTTGAAATGTAATGTATCTCGAACTAAACTGTACCACGGACATAGAAAAGTATCCTTTTAGCTTCTTTCCAATGACTTTCATGGGGTTTTTGCATATACCGAGAAACAAGACCAACAACAAAGGAAAGATCAGGATGGGTATGATTCAAGTATAAGAGGCTACCAATTAACTGACGATACAGGGTGGCATCAACTTCAGGAGAAGTACAGGTGGAAGTAAGCTTGAATCCAGACTTGAAGGGATAAGGGGATGGTTTACAATCATCCATGTGAAAGCAATGAAGAAGGTCACAATCATACTTAGACTAGGAAAGATAAATTCCTTCATTGGTTTGCAAAACTTGGAGGCCAAGGAAATAGTGAAAAAAACCTAAGTCTGTCATTTCAAATTTCTTCTTAAGGATGGTTTTCACATGGTTTAAAAGTTTTGAGTCACTACCACTAAGGATAAGATCATCAACAAAAAGGACAAGGATTATGAGATGGATTTCTACTTTCTTGGTATAGACATTAGGATCAAAATAGCATCTATAGAATCCAATGGCAATAATAAAGCTATCCATTTTGGCATACTAAGCTTGGGGAGCTTGCTTGAGACCATAAAGAGATTTCTTAAGGATAAAACCAAGGCTCGAGTCATTCTGGACATAGCCAGGTGGGTTGTTCCATGTAGATTTATTCTTGCAAATATCCGTGCAATAAGGCAGATTTAACATCCTTCTGATGAACCTCCCATTTATGTGAGGCAGCAAGGGAAAGAACAAGGTGGATGTAATTCATTTTGGCTACAGGGGAAAAGGTTTCATTATAGTCAATTCCTTCAAATGTTCAACAATACAGGTATTCCAACACAGGACGAACACCTTAAGTAACCACTCACATAACCAGATCAAATATCAACACACCGATGTTTTCACATGGTAAAACACCTACGGGGAAACATCCATGGCCCCAGCCAATGTGGCCACTTGGAGAAGTTTATTAATGCAAAGAAAAAAATTACAGAGAGATTTTACAAGAGAGTTTCTCACAATCGATCATCGGCAAATGACCCTCCATGCTCTTTAAATAGAGATCATGGACCAATTAGGTGTTAAGCCACAGATCAATGGTCATTAAGATCGAGGAGAGTATGAACCTTCAGATCAATCTATGTTGGGAACATATCGTGACTGTCGGATTTCCTAACTACAAATGCATACAAATGCATACTAAAGAAACACACTAAGAAACAGATTTTTACCTAACAATACATTAGACCAAGTAGATCTTAACTAACTCCTAAGTGTCTAAATATATTAACATCCCCCCTTAAAAACAATTTGGGATAGGATTGAAGGATTTACAATGGTGACACAATAGGAGAAGGAAGGAGGCATTAGAGCCTATCCCCCCTTAATGACAAATTCCTGAACTCCTAACATAGATTGAAGTTTGGAAAACTTTGCTTCTGTAAGAGAGTTTGTAAAAATGTCTGCAACTTGATCGTATGTAGGGAAAACGAGAAATTCAATAACTTGATCATGAATGAGATTTTTTATGAAGTACATGTGTAACTCGATGTGTTTTCTACACTGATGTTTAACTGGTTCTTTGGAGAGATTGATGGTACTCTGATTGTCACACCAAAGGCTGGTCGGATGCTACTGTTGGCATCCAAACTCTAAAGGATATGTTGAAGCCACAAGGCTTCCTGACTTGCATTTACTTCTTCTCGGTACTCTGCTTCCCAACGCGAAACAACTGGTGATCTTTTCGGTTATTGTTCAAATCAACGTCGGACATGTTCACAGTTCCAGTGAGCCTCTTCTCTTTTTGCTCAAGTTTCAGAAACTCGTGATCGAGATACATTTGCAGAAGCTTCAGGTCAAACAAATTGGGATACAACAATGAATGAAGAGTATCATTCTTTAATGGAAAATGATAGTTGGGATATTGTACCTCTTCCAAAAGGAAGAAAACTTGTGAGATGTAAATGGGTCTACAGAACTAAGCATGCATAAGATGGAAGTGTTGAAAGACACAAGGCTCGATTAGTTTCCAAAGGATTTTCTGAGGTTGAAGGAATTGACTATAATGAAACCTTTGCCCCTATAGCCTAAATGAATTCCATTCGCCTTGTTCTTTCCCTTGATGCTCCACATAAATGGGAGGTCCATTAGATGGATGTTAAACCTGCCTTCTTGCAAGGAGATTTGCAAGAAGAAATCTACATGGAACAACCACGTGGCTATGTCTAGAATGACTCTAGCCTCGTTTTTTTCCTTAATAAGTCTCTGTATGGTCTCAAGAAAGATCCCCGAGCTTGGTATGCCAAATTAGACATCTTTCTTATTGCCACTGGATTCTCTAGATGTCATTCTGATCCTAATGTCTATACCAAGAAAGTAGAAAGCCATCTCATAATCCTTTTCCTTTATGTTGATGACCTTATCCTTACTAGTAGTGACTCAAAACTTTTAAACCATGTGAAAACCACCCGTAAGAATAAATTTGAAATGACAGACTTAGCTTTTTTTCACTATTTCCATGGTCTCCAAGTTTTCCAAACCAATGAAGGATTTTTTCTTTCCCAGTATAAGTATGCTTGTTACCTTCTTCATTTATTTCACATGCACGATTGTAAACCAACCCCTTCTCTGTTCCAGTCTAGAGTCAAGCTTACTACCACCTGTACTTCTCCCAAAGTTGATCCCACCCTGTACCATCAGTTAGTTGGTAGCCTCTTATACTTGACTCATACCCTTTGTGATATTTCCTTTGTTGTTGGTCTTGTTTCCCGGTATATGCAAACACCCCATGAAATCCATTGGAAAGTAAATAAAAGGATACTTCGCTATGTTCGTGGTATAGTTCAGTTCGAAATACATTACAGTTCAGGGGGGAATCCTTTATTGGTTGGTTTCACTGATTCAGATTGGGCCGGTGAAGGTTTCATTATAGTCAATTCCTTCAACCTGGGAAAAACCTTTGGAAACTAACCAAGCCTTGTGTCTTTCAACACTTCCATCTGATGCATATTTAGTTCTATAGATCCATTTACATCTCACAAGTTTTCTTACTTTTGGAAGTGGTACAAGATCCCAAGTATCATTTTCCATTAAAGAACGATGCTCTTCATTCATTAATGTATCCCAATTTGGATGACCTGAAGCTTCTGAAAATGTCTTTGGATCATGATTTTCCGAAACTTGAGACAAAAGAGAAGAGGCTCGCTGGAACTGTGAACGTGTCTAATGTTGATCTGAAGGATCACCGGAAATATCACCAGTTGCTTCTCCTTGGGAAGAAGAGTATTGAGCAATGGTAAATGCAAGTCAGGAATCCTTGTGGCTTCGACAGATCCTTTTAGAGTTTGGATTCCAGTAGAAGCATCTGACCATCCTTTGGTCCGACAATGATAGTTCCATCAAGCTCGCCAAAGACCCAGTTCAACATCAGTGTAGAAAACACATCAAGCTAGACATGCACTTCATCAAAAGGCTCATTCATGATCAAGTTATTGAAGTTCTCTTTTTCCCTATAGAAGATCAAGTTACAGACATTTTCATAAAGTCTCTTACAGAAGCGAATTTTTCCAAACTTCAATCTATGTTAGGAGTTCTGGAGGTTGTCATTAAGGGGGGATAGGCTCTAATGCCTCCTTCCTTCTCCTATTGTTTCACCATTGTAAATCCTTCAATTCTATCCCAAGTTGTTCTTAAGGGGGGATGTTAGGATATTTAGACACTTAGGAGTTAGTTAATATCTACTTGGTCTAATGTGTTGTTAGGTAAAAGTGTATTTCTTAGTGTGTTTCTTTAGTATGTATTAGTATGCTTTTATAGTTAGGAAATCTAACGGTCGTGATATGTTCCCGACATAAAGTGATCCAACGATTCATACTCTCCTCGATTTTAACTCCCATTGATCTATGGTTTAACACCCGATTGGTCCATGATCTCTATTTAAAGAGGATGAAGGGTCATTTGTTAATGATCGATTGTGAGAAACTCTCTTTTAAAATATCTCTGTAATCTTGTTATTTGCATTAATAAACTATTCCAAGTGGCCTCATTGGATGGGGCCAGGGGCTTTTCCTCGTAGGGTTTTTACCACATGAAAACATCACATAAGATCTTGAAAAAATTACATTTAAGAAAAAAGGAAAAAATTGCATTTAAGGAAAAAGAAGTGTAAGAAATACAATTAGAGCAAGTTTGCAAATATTTGTATTCACTGCATAAGATCATGAAAAAATTACATTTAAGGAAAAAGAAGATGCTTCGATTAAACAAAAGTGTTCGATTAAACACAAGTGTAGGTTACATAAACTGAGAAAGAAGAACGAAATTTGCATTGTTGGAGGTGAATCCAATGGTTGATTTTCTAGTTTGTTGCAATTAATTTGGCCTCTCGTGCAAGCATCTATTTTGCCCCAAATTTCCAACCCCTTCTCTTATGTTGAGCATTGCCCTTTATACTCTTAGGAATGATGAGTTATGTGTCAAAAATTAATCATTCCACTGCCAGAAACACGGCTTATCTCTGTCGATTGAATTTTGATGAGATACCACCACACAAAAATTAATTATCACCGCCTTAACCGCCTTATTCATTTAATGATCATCACCGCCACACCATTTCATTTCTAGCTTATCGAATTTCAAAGGGGTAATGAACTATTAATGTTCTGGAAAATCCAAATTCGACTTAGGTATAGCAAAGGGGAAAGTTAAGCATCTTATTGAATTCATGTAATTCATATTTTAGTATGCACATATATATAGGGAAGCAGAAATAGAAATTGAGAGAGAGTTTCGAAGGGTTTTAACAAAAGATTATGTACTATGTTTTTGTTTGAATTTTAGTTTGTAAACTCATGATAATGTTTAGATTTATTACATGGTAATTTATTTTGTTGTAGTATGCATATTTTGTTGTGAGGTGTTTTGCTGTAGAATCTTATTAAGTTTTTAGGGTGAATTTACTCTTGCATGGAATGATTGAATTCAAGGAATGCCATTTCAATCAAGCCATGTTAAGAAGCCATACATCATTCAAGATTCTTGTTGGGTTTTCCCTACCACCAATAATAAACAAACATTGTGCCACCATCGAAGAACTATGACCCATTCTAGGAGCTGGTGAATTTCTTGCATTTAGAATCTTCAAACTACCAGTTTCAATGTCCAACATCAATGTGTCATTTTTTCATGAATGCATCCCCAAAACTCCATAAAGGAAACAATGACTTTGAACTTGTAAAGTCCACAACACAACTTGAGTGACTCCAAAGAAAGCATCTATCTGCTATGAGGTGCATAGAACGAATATTACCATACACCTTTATTTGCATAGTCTGGCTTGTCCGAGTCCAAATTCATGAGGGTTCCAACGAGAGTAGATGTTAAGGAGACTGCATGCTTGTCTTTAGATTGTTGAGAGGATGATGATCAAAATGGAACTAAAATAGGGTTCTCATCTCCGAATCAGATAGATGAATGTGAAATATAAGCTTACAAGAAACACATACTATGAAAGAAAACAAGACTCATATCACCACCAGTCAGAATCTTTCATAAATAGTCCAAAATCTGTTTCTACTTGTATATATTTATTTTAATCCCAAAATTACAAAAAAAATCCTCCCACACAAAGGGCAGGTTCCTTTCCCCCTTTTCTTTCTTCCTCGAGATAATAATATATATATAGAGGAATTAATTGTAGAATTTGAAACGCTCGGACCTCCACATATTTCTAAAAGTAGAGATAAGTTACAAAAAGGAAATGATTTAAAATAACAGTTACCGTATTTTAAAGAGACTGTTTAAGAACAGGTCTATCATCTCTGGAGCCCCTTTCCTCTACTACTAGTTGTCCAAAATTTGTTGAAATGTACTTAATTTTATTTGATGACTCATTTCAGCTTAGCGAGATCCCCCTTTAGAGTATCTAACCAGATCGGTTGATCCTCTCCAACACTTTCAGCCGTTTTAGTTATGGTTCATTTCTTCTGTCGCTTGCTCTGTTTCTTCTTAATAGCTCCCCTATTGATGACTAGATCCCTCATAATGGGATTTAGTCTGACTTCCAATTTTGATTCTGTAACAGGTTCTGTGTGGAATTTAGTCGCTATTATATGCGTAATTACCCTTTCCTCCTTACTCGAAGGAAAATCTACCATGTTGCTTGAATAACCAGTCTCACTGGATATAGCTTTGTCCATGTACCTCAATTTTTTGGACATTGAAATGATTTTATAGAGATCAGAAGGTCAAGTAAATTTGGAGATTACTCTATTTATGGATAAGATGATGCCTCCATACTTGAGAATTGGTAGTTATAGAGTCCCAATCATGAATCACAGACAAACTTACATAAAAGTGTGCTGGTTTTCCATGCTCGACTAATCCATTTCAAATGATTATCTTTTGAGTTCATTACATGGAGGCGTTCACCTGACATCATATGGCTGTGAAGTGTTGAATGAGTGAAATGGGGTGATCTGACTAGTTGTCGCATGTCCCACGAGTGGTGGTTTTGACATATTGAAACACTTGACATCAGGACTTTGGTGAAAGTGGTTTTGACAACACGCATTTCTCCCTGATGTATCTCTGGAGGTTCCACGCGTCTATTTTAAAAACCACAATGGTTTTCCTGGTCCTCCAAACTATCAAGCTTTTGCGATGATGTAGATCTTGCTAAATTCTCAATACTTGGGTCTTATCTAAAAAGATTTTGCATAGTTAAAAAAATTGATTTATTAACAGGTGAGAAGGTTGAAGTTTATTTAAAATAAAATAATAAGCAAAGGTACTCATGGAAAGAGTGATATGATAAAATATTTCATAAGATGATCAAAAGCCAAGACCACAAAATGTCAAGGTATGAATCTGAGTGCAGGCACAAAATCTTGGGAGGCCACTACAGGAAGTCCTCTCATGTTGGTCAAGTATTCAATGGAATCCTGATAGAGGAATAGATCATGTAGTGAATGAATTAGTTAAAGTGCATTCACTCCCAAAGAAACCTATATATAGATTAAGCAATACATGGGAGTCAAATCTATTATAAAAGGAATTGACTACCTAAATGACAATAATCAGATAAAGAAAGAGGCTTATTGCATATTAGGTAAAGAGTGAATCATATCCATGGATTAGCTATGAAATTAGAGTAATGCTTCCCATATGGTTACCAAAGTGCGCAGTGGAAGCATGGTATGAAGGGCATTATTTATGGCATGATAGAATTGGATTGTGCAATGCAGGTTGAAATTAGATTGGTTGAGACAAGGGAAAGTAATAGACAACAAGAAAATCCAAGTACTGATATGATCAGTTAAGGAAAGGATAAATCAAGTACCTCAAGAAGGAAGTTGGTGTTAACTGTCTAAGGTTACTCATAACACATGACTAGAAATAGAATTGGGTCATGTAGGAGTTGGATCAGAGGGATCCAAAAAATAAATGGATGTTGAAGATCCAAAGTCTATAAGATAACAAGATTGGAATCATAATTCATCCAAGTATGATTTGGGATAGATGGATCCAAGAAAATAAATAAAATCTTAAGGTTAATATCATTTTAGTATTCGGATGGAAAAACAAAGGCAACCAAGAGTTTTTTGGATATAAAGAGCTCATATCAGAAATATTCATGCACAATAATTACAGTGAAGAGCACTTGAAGGTTCAGGAATCCAGGAGAATGGAAGACTTCTGGGATAAACAAGGAAATGTGATACAAGAAGAAAGAAGTTGTTGCAATTACTGTAGCAACAAGTATTTCATGGCTTGTTGGGATAGCCATAAGGTGATAATGCTTGCATTTTTGCAAGTGTTGTTGATAATGGTGTTGCACATGGATGGAAGAAACATAAGGATGGAATATTGAATTATAAGGCTGATAAGGAAGCATGAGAACTTCTATAGTCATCAGCTAATCAGATAGCATTAAACTTGTCTAATGGAAAACATGCAGGTAAGTACTTCCCTTTTGAAGTTATATTGCATAATTGCTAAAAGGAAATTCAGGTAAGGATTTTCCCCAAATTGAATTTTTATACTATGATGTATGGTATTGTTTAAGTGCATTGACAAAATTAAGTTACCCCTAGGTGTGGTAAAGGCTAGAGGCCTGTTATATTTATCAAATATTTTTAGCTTTTTAATTCACACACTGACATAGTAGAATGTCGTGTTAATTTGGTTATGAGGCAATAACCATGGAAAATAAAAGATAATAACTTGTTATAGGAATGATGCTAAAAAAGATAGTCATGTATGAGACCATGACATGGTTGGACATGGTAGGGTATGGTTATAGAATGGTTATGTGCCACACAAATACCCAAAGATATTCCTACTTTAAATAAAACTTGGACTGCAACCTTTTTGCTAACACTAATAAACATTACAGAATTGTATTCTTGGTGTAGTGTTCAGGTCGAAAAGGAAGGCATCCAAGCAATTGTGAAGACAATGGGAAGTGTGTGGAGATGTGTCAAGACATTGCCCAGATTTCCAATTTATGGATGGTAAGATGAAAGACTTAGATAAAGCTCATTCTAAAAATCAATGCAAAGGTGCATTGAATAAATAGGCATTGAGAGTTGCACTCATGCCTAGTAAGTGGCAGAGTTACACTCATACATGATGAAATGGTACACTTAAATGTATTCTGTTGAATGCATTATGTGAGTGCATGCATATATTCTTTTACATGGAAATAATTATACTAATGGTTGAAATGTTGCTAACTCATGAAGTTGAGAACATTTCAAGAACTGATAAACATTTCAACAGGAAAGTTGCAAGTGAGGTGGTCACAGGAATAGTGACTACAGAAAATTCATGTTCAAAAACTTGAAGAAGTGAACTTGTTGTTGCTAATTATGAACATTCATATGCATAGAATGATGAGTCATTCTATTTGGTTAAATTGTTTGGTAATTGTTATTGAATTTCTAGGTGTAGGCAATTCTAAGATCATTAAATAAGGTGTTATACATGTTGAATTATGATGTACAGAAAATAATGACAATTTGTTGGTTGTATGCAATATATAATCATTGCAGGAAAAAATGGTACTTAGCATGGTGCTTGCTGAAATCCATAAGGAAAACTACATTATATTATTCTAATAATGATGAAAAATTATGAAATAGAATTTCATATTTTGGGAAAAGTCGAATTCCTTATGAAATTAATTGATTTCTGAAATGGAATTTTTATGATGCTCTCTCATGATAACTGCATGTGTATGATGCAGGTGAGATGATAATGATTAAAGTGGGAACTCATTGAGCCATGGTGCTCTGAGACTTATTTTCTGGCCTGTATTGGAGCCTGGGAAGGGAAGTTGAGCAACCGATGAACTATTGGACAGTAAAGGTGCATACTACCTTGGGTTGTATAGGCATGTGGGGAAGAGAGACCGTTGGTTGTAGTGTTGTTAAGGTTTGGTACCTTAGCCTAGACTATGTTGATATTGATTTTGGGTCGTGGTTATCTTGGGAAGCCATTTTCCTGGTGGAGTCATATCCCATACTTGGGAATGGTATGTTGATGAGGGTTTATCAGCAGTGAGATATAATGCTGGGTGGAACGTCATGGATCTACATCCAGTTGTTGCTTCAATGAAGTATAATTGAAGCATGTAATAAGGAACAATTAGCTGAATTATTTCTTGAAGCAGCTCTATGGAATAGATAATTTGACTTCCAGTTGCAGTATGAGTATGCGAATTGGTGCTGGAAATTAGAACACCAGATGGATAACAATCTTTAAATAGCTAAAGATTGGAAATTTTAGAGAATTGGAATGGTACATGGTATATAATGCACAGAGGACAATGTATAAATAAGGGGAGGGGATTGTAATATCCCTAAGGCTGAACCCAATTGTGAATGTAAATACAAATGTACTTAAGTTGGTGAGTTGTTTTGATATAATTTTGGATGCACCTTTCATGTCATAATGCGTGTAGGTACTGCGCAGTAAAATGAGGATGTGTGCACATTCCAGTATACCACGCGCAGCATCTTAAGGGCACGCGATGTTGAGACCAAGGATCCTTTATGTATATGATATGTTTTATAGGCTGGTGAGACAATTATTATAAGCTAGGATGCGTATGTTTTGAATAGGCCGGAGAGCCTAGATGTTAAAGGCCAGTGCACCTATTTTTGTACATGTCTCATATTTAATATAAAATACATTGCTACACGCAAACTGACCACAATAAACGAGATGGGAGACTAAACTCCACTAGTTAGGGAAAGGGAGGGGCTAAGTTAAGGAAAGGGGCTAAGCTAGGGAGCTTGATCCAAAAAGGAATCTTATATTAATATTTCTTAATATCATATCTATGGATAATTATTTTATCCTAAGTTCTAAAGTTGCGGACAAGTGGGCCAAAGTAGCTCCCAACATGACAAGTTTCAAGTTGGGGACATGCATACATATTATTTGGACTTATCTAATTTTGACACCCCCCACCTCATTCTTACCAGGATCTTTTCTAGGATTCCTTCCATCATTCAACCATGAGGCCATGACCATTTACACTCACGCAGTCAGTTATCCTTCATACTTTCTGTCACTATATTGAGCTTGTATCCATGGCCACAGAGGTTGGTGTAGCTGGTTAGATGGGAAGTTGGACTAAAGAAGTGGGTTGTCAAGCCCGTGGGATATTGAATAGGTGGGTTGTCAGGCCCGTGAGAAATTTTTCTATGGGCGTGAGAATTGTTGGGAATTGATTTCCTGAAGCTGCTAAACGACAGCTACAGGGCTCTAAGACTTCCTGTCAGGCCTGTTGTTGAAGCCCTAAAAGGGAAGTGGGGCGGTCGAGGGACTGTTGAGAAGAGAAGGGGAACACTTCCTTGCATGGGACAGGCATGTGGGGAATGAGGAAATCTAGGTTATTAGTTGAGTGAGCACCTGGGACATAGTCTTTCCTGTTGTCCATGAGCCTTTATCATGGTTAGGAATCCTTTTGATCGGGTGGAGTTTAGTCTCAGCTCAGGGGTGACTCACTATTGAGAGTGATGAGTGGTCTAAGGCTGGGAGGTTCGTGGATGGTTTGCATGCAATTTGTGACATTATTACCAAGATAAGTGCCATTTGTGTGATAAAATTACATGCTGCAGTATTATTTACATGTTCAGTTTTATGGTTTTATCTTATGCATGGTTATGACTGTCTGTATATTTGTGGGTATTCCTTGTATATTTGCAAGTGTATGTTTACAGTTATTTCAGTCTGGATCTGTGTATTTATAGATGTATTTGTATGCCTACATTTTATATATAATGCTTCTGTAAGATTTTTGTTTGTGTATATAATTTAATTGAATGAAGTTAGAAAATTTTATATGGCATAGCTCAGCATGATGTTGGGTTTGTCACAGTATGTTCCACAATCAGAGAATAGTAAGATTTATGTGGAATAGTGTGGCCCAGCATGGATGACCGAGGACATTACAATATGGTATTAGAGCATGAAAGAATGTTCTGGAGTGGCATTTCTCGGAATGTGGGTGGTTGGGGATGTTACAATATGGTATCAGAGCATGAAAGAATGTTCTGGAGTGGCATTTTCCATCCTGTGGGTGGCTGGGGATGTTACAGAAGGAGTCTTTACTGAGGTACTGTGGACATCTTGGACATCCTCATGTTTCTTTGTCCTGCTTGGTCCAGGTGTATCGTGCACTTCTTCTGGGATATAAACATTAGATAACTTTGCGGGGTCTGCTGGGATGAGGAGGTATGTCGACCACTCCTTAGTAATTTCTTCTAAGTATTACTCTATTAGTTTTTAGTATAACTGCAATTGTTGTTCATGCTCATCAGCGCGCACTGTGATATACATGAAGTGGCGGTCCACACTGAATTTCATCAATGACCTGAACCTGTGGATTGTGTTGAGGGTTATATGAGGCGTAGACTGGATTGCGATCTTTAGTTGGTTGTAATAAGAGTGGAAGACAACATTTGATTTCCACTGCTTGTTCATGTCGTTAGAGTAGCACAACGTACTGAACTTCGTGGCCAATGGTTCAAAGGGCTTGATGTCTGGAAAGGTAGCACCTTCCGACATATCTCATGTGAAGAAAGTGATTAGGATGAGAAGCCAACTGAAGTGGAACTCATACCCTTGGTATTGTGCTTCTTTGCAGTCTAGTTCTAACTAGTTTACGAGGTACTTCACCCAATTCATATGTAGGCCCTCCACCCACTTTCCTGCAAGTTCGAATACAAATCTGGTCACTTGGGTGGGCCGGTTCTTGCGAACTAATTTCCCTACGATCAATTGATAGGGGAGGTGCACTACACCTCTCTAGATAGAGTCTACCTTGTAGCCTCACGTGCCCTTCTCTACATCTCCATAAGTATCATTTATCCTCTGGGCGAGAGCACGATCCGTGGTCTTTCAAGGGTAGAAATCCTGTGGTTCATGGCCTTGGATGATTATCCCTGTGATGCGATTGATCAATGTCAAATCCACTATAATGCAGTGTTTCAACCATAGATATCCACCATGGAAGCAGGATAGCAACAACTTGATGCAGGAGTTCACCTCCTGGTATCGTCCGAAGTGAAGAATATTTATAAAATTCAGTACGGTGGACTTCGCGAGGTGTTGGGTCCATGACTGAGCGATAACCTTTGAGTTATTTCCTTTTTTTCTCATCAGATACTTATGTGGGGTGAACATCTTGTAAACCTTCCTGTCGCCGAGGTTGAAGTCGCTAAACTTCAAGACTGCGAGCTTATCCTAGTCAACACAAACTGCACGCACCTCTTTTGGAAGGTACGCAGTGACCAACGCGTATTCAAATTCTCTTGGCACACTGTCTCGATTTATCGCGCTGCTTAGAGGTGGTAGATAAGTAGGTAAAATTCTTGGAATCAGCTTAGTATTCACGATATCCTCTATGTTCTTTGTTCGTTTCTCATCAGCTGGCTGAGATGGTCCGGCTCTAGAAGTGGACAGAGAGGCCTGAAAATCTCTCGTCGAAGATGCTTGTACACCTATAGACACTCCTCTCTCTGACATGACTCTCTCTTTCATCAAGTCGAGGATAAATTATGTCATTGATTCTTCAACTAAGGTGAGTTCGTCGGACATATGCACTCAGGATTAAAATTATCGGGGTCCTGATGGACTTAGACATTGTATTGGAATAATAGTAAGGGTGCAATAATGGCAAGGGCTCAATGATCCAAGGCTTATTCTTCTTCCTTTTGGATTTCTTGATCTCTTTCAATCCAAGGTTTCCCTGGTAACATGGTAAACGGGGCACTATCTTCAATAAATTTAATGATCTCAAAATCTTCCTTTGTCGAAGTTCCATTGACAGTCATAGGTATTTGAGCGAGCTTCCCACATAAATTTATTAGCTTTCCTCTAAATATTCATATTCCTCCTAATGAAAGGATCATAACATTCTTCCCTATAGCTTCCCAAGTTCTTTCTGACATAATATTCACTTATGCCTCTTCATCAAGAACACAGTCAATGCCAAAGTCCCCTATTCTTTCTTCAATGCATTCCTTTTCTTTAAAAACTTCTGATAAATTTACATGTTGGTGGTTTTTCAGGGTTTCTCTCATTTGTAGTAATATTTTCTCTGATTCTTTCTAGGGTTCTACCTTTTCTAGATTTTCCTTAGGGTTTTCTTGATTTAGATTCATTCCTTCAAGCTTAGCGATCATTCTAGAACAATCCAACACTTCATGGTCCATGGTCCATATCCTAGTCTTCTGCAACTGTAACAGAGGTTCTGTTGGAGCTGAAAGTCACTCCTGGATTGCTTGCAGGAGCAGAGCTCGACGCCCATCAGTTTAATGTCACGATTTGTTTAAAGGGTGATCAAATGGAGGAAAACTCAGAAACAATATCGTATCAACTCAGAAACTAGGCCAGGCATGCATGGACGAGTGAGGTCTTGATAAACTTCGAACAGTGAGTCATATTAAAGGGTGAGTAGGGGGAAGACTTGCATTAGAAGGGTGTGAAGGTCTATCACAAACATCCGGTTTATAACAGACTGGAGAAGAAAGCATCCAAACGCAAAATCCTTTTACATTCAAACACAGAAAACCAGAGGGCACAACAATGTCATAACAAATCCTTTATCATAACAAGATTGTTCAATCCACGTGAATCCTTCGACTATGGACTCCCTGGTATGAGATGGAACATAGATGGAAAAAGAAAACTGTTTGTCATAAACCAAGAGATCTCAAACACAGAGGCATAACCAGGAAACCAGAATATTTGCTGAAACTTTACAGTCGGGAGCTTAACTCTACCATCGA
>SNQJ01S0029903.1:51597-82752 GCA_010110895.2 Picea sitchensis
TACTTCATTAGCAGGTTTCTCTATTCTAGTGGATTTCTCAGGAACATCAGGTGTTGCTATCCTTTTGTCGGACCTCAGGTTGTACCTGCCTCGACTGCCGCTAGCTTTGTCTCCCTTGCTCAATTCATTCAGCTGACCATCCATGAGAGACTCTTCATAAGCAGTCTGAGTGAGATGAGGAAAAGGAGGAGTGCCTTCTAAGAAGTGGATTTTAGGCTCAGGCTCGCCTGTTTCCTCTTCTTCTTCATCAGCCACAAAATTTTTCTGAAAGGGAGCCTGAATTCTTTGGTCTTCTCTGTCTCTTCCTCTTTCTCTGTGCATAGTCGGGGGAGCAACATTATTTGGCCTTCTGAAACCCCCTTTGTTTTCGGTGTTCTGAGGGCCTCTATACATTTGTTTCCTTTCCACCTTCAATCTCTCCACCTCTTCTTTAAGGAATTTCATTACTTGGGCTAGCTCATCTGCTTGAGGGTGGGGCAGTGATGGGTCGGAAGTTGAGGCTTCCGATTTTTCCTTTCTTCTGTCTCCGTCGGCCTGGTTCCTCAGTCTGTCAGCTGCCAATATGTTGGATTCCACTTCTATAGCTGCATCTTGCATCTGAGCTAAGGAGGTAGCTCTTCTTTCTCTCAATAGCAGATAGAAATCAGGATCAAATGCATCATCATATGAAATCTGAGCGGAGGCTTTTGAGGGATTTATCTCTGCAGGAATATTGTTATACATCTTATTGAATCTTTTGGAGAAGTCAGAGACATACTCTCCATCCATTTTCTTCAGAGCCCCAAACTCTGTCATGTAATACATATAGTCCTTCCTGTCTCCCCACTGTCTCAGGAAAACACTATCCAGAGCTTCAATTCCAGCAATAGATCTGGGGGCTATTCCTCTAAACCATTTCCTAACCTCACCCTCCAGGCTCTGGACAAAGACCCTCATCTAGAAATATTCATTTTCAATGTTTAGGTTGTCTTCATAACTGTAAAAAGTAGCCAAGTGCTCCTTAGCAGTTATGTCTCCCTCCCCACTGAAATTGGGCATGTATTTCAAATAGTCTCCAGCAGGGAGGGGATTCACAGGATGGGGTAGGATTAAAGGAGCATATCTAGAAGCAACTATGACGTCCATTCTATTAAGAGGGGGATTAGCACTAGCCATAGAAGTATTAGGTGGAGGAGAATTAGGAGGAGAAGGTGTGTGAACGGGAGATGAAGGAGACGACGGGGAAAGCAGAGAGAAGGTTAAGGGACCTGAACGTGCAGATGCTCCTCTCTGTGTAACAACAGTAACAAAAGGAGTGGTAGTGGAACCTTCAGTGGTTTGCGGTCTGTGTTGGGGCACAACTTCCAAGGAGGAGGGAGTGACAAGGATCTCTCTTTCTGGTACCAGACCAGGAGGAGAAAACTCAGCAGGAACACTCCCGAAATTCAGAAAATGGGAAACCTCAGAGGAAGGACGACTAGGAAGCTGCGAATAAGAGAATGGAGTTCTCACAGAAGGGGAAGGCATGTTACCTGTTTTGGCGATGGAAACTTCTTTTACAGAGCTCTTTCCCTTTGTGTGCACCGCTTCTGAGTCAACCTCTGGTGTAGCTAAAGGCAAGTGTGGATTAGACCTCGTGTGTCTGCCTCTCGAAGCCACAATTTATAGAACAGGCTCTCCCCATCGGAGTCGTCATAGTGGAGTTGCCAGGCAAACAGTAGAAATCTTCAAGTTCTGATATCTGATGCACCTTCAGAATCAGTTGATCTTTTTCGTTCAAATCCGGGGAAAAAATTCAACTTCGTCCCCGGCAACGGCGCTACAAATGTTGGAGTTGGAAGTCACTCCTGGATTGCTTGCAGGATCAGAGCCCGACGCCCATCAGTTTAATGTCACGATTTGTTTAAAGGGTGATCAAATGGAGGAAAACTCAGAAACGATATCGTATCAACTGAGAAACTAGGCCAGGCATTCATGGACGAGTGAGGTCTTGATAAACTTCGAATAGTGAGTCGTATTAAAGGGTGAGTAGGGGGAAGACTTGCATTAGAAGGGTGCGAAGGTCTATCACAAACATCTGGTTTATAACAGACTGGAGAAGAAAGCATCCAAACGCAAAATCCTTTTACATTCAAACACAGAAAACCAGAGGGCACAACAATGTCATAACAAATCCTTTATCATAACAAGATTGTTCAATCCACGTGAATCCTTCGACTGTGGACTCCCTGGTATGAGATGGAACATAGATGGAAAAAGAAAACTGTTTGTCATAAACCAAGAAATCTCAAACACAGAGGCATAACCAGGAAACCAGAATATTTGCTGAAACTTTTACAGTCGGGAGCTTAGCTCTACCATCGATCGATACAAAAATGGCGAAAACGCCTTCATATACTCAGAACGACAACAATGGAAAAATCAAGACACTGCATTGAAAGCTTTGCGTCTTCATGGATTTCTGGCAGTCAACCTCTAAAATATTGTGCAACTTATGTCAGATGCAATCTGACTCTTTGACATTTCCAACGGCGAACTGACCTGCCTTAAATTCATGGCCATGCATTCCCATTATGGCGGAGGCGATATCTAACCACCACCAACCGCTTCAATAATTGCTTCATCGAGATTGAGGATGGCCCGGCCAACTCGGCACCTTCGGGACCTGGAGGACCTCACACACCGCCACCTGGAATAACCAACTGGCTCAAAGGATATGCGTGGAGGCCAGCACAGAAGGTGGGGGTATGGGAATGGAGTGATGAGGCCGAAACTGTGAGGATGCGAAAGAAGTGGCGAGGCATGAGAAGGGTTATAGGGGAGACACATGGCAAAAGACGATAAGCGGAGGAGGGAGGAGAGCAGATGTGATGGACACCTTTTAGTGGGAGGCTGACGTGGAGGGAAGGAGACACGGGGCAAGTGGTGAGAGGTGGCTCTGGAAGGTGACATGGTGGGAGAAGGGCCCACGCAGGCCTAAACACAAAGTCGCTGAGGATGATGTGGATCGCGCGAGCGTCGTTGATCCGGGCGCTAAGATCTCAGCGATCGGAAGCTTCTTTCTCGATTTCGTACCCCCCCCCTCCGCTTAAAGGTAGAAAGGGAGGGGGGGTCTGGAATGGTCTTTATCGTCGTTGATCCGGGCGTGCTGATCAGGACCGTTGAAGAGTTGCGCCCGCGATTCCAGACCCCCCCCCCTCCGCTTAAAGGTAGAAAGGCGAGGGGGGTCCGGAATTTCATATGTGTCGTTGATTTGGGCGCGTGGATGCGCGCCATCCAGATACGTGTGTTGTTTACCATGGGCATATTTACATTCAAAACTTAGGACAAGTGGGTTTTGACCCGCTCTTTTGCATTCTAACCCCCTTACAAGAAATATCGCTAACAGGTTCAATCCTCTCTTTCTTCTAAATGATCCCCAACTTCTCCCGTACTACACGCTAGGATCATAGGAGTTAATCTGCAAAAAAATATTTATAGGATCCTGCATCCATTTGTTAGTCCAAACATTCTTTCTATGCCTAGGTATAACATATATTTCATTATTCTTATCAGGTCTATTCATAACAAATATTATTTCATCTATTAGTGCCCTAGTTTTTAATCTAGGACAAAATGTATCAAACAATCCTAGATCCATACTCTATAAACAAAAAAATTCATTTATCTTACTTTTACAAAGCACAAAGCTTTCAGATCTATAACTTTTCACTATTATTTACCTTTATCAAAGCATAGAGCTTACAAATCTTACCTCTTTTAATCATAACTTCTCACTTTTACCTTCCTTAGAGCACAAAGATTTCAGATCTTGCTTCTTTTCTTCAGATCCGACCTCCTTTCTTCAGATCAGGATTCTTTCTTTTAGATCCAACCTCTTTTCTTTATCAGAAATCTTCACAGATCAGTAGAACACTGCGCACTAGGGCAACAAATCTATGCATGGTGATTTCATAGTTTCAAGTTATATTTTTGCACAAATATTCTACACACAGAGCTTTCTCTTTTCTTCAGCAACCAGTAATCACAGTTTCAGGTCCCGGCAACAGAACCATTTGTTGGCATAGGGGAAGACCCAGGGTTCAACGCTACAAAAACGTACCAACAAAACCCTAACTACAGGCCCTTTCAGAAACACTCGTGAAGCAGATGAAGTCTCACCCGAGGTAGAGGCAGGGGTTGTTGCAGGACTCAAGTGTCTACAACCTTAGCTAGGAAACAGATCTATTATTATACAACTTAATAGAGCACTCAACACATCAGTTCCACAATGTACAATCAATAACCACTTCGCTGGAAAAATAGGGCTTCGTAGTATCCACTAATCTACTGCATTAGGAATTTAGCATCAATAATTAGGTTAGATCTATATGATCAAGCACTGAGAATAAAAATATTTATCTAATCATCATAAAGAACTAAGAAAAGGAACACATCAACACATTCAGACAAGCACTAAGAGGGACGACACAATGTTTACGTGGTTCATCCCCACCCTGGGGCTATGTCCACCAACTCTTCTTATTTTTTATCTTCAGTCAATCGGTTACAAGAAAAGAGCCTCAAAACCCTTACTCCGCACCAGACAGAAGATCTGTGCATCTCACTAGATCCTTATTCCTTGCGTTACAACACTAAGCCCTTCACAATCTGTCACAACCACTTGCACTCAGCTCTCCAAGCCTCTTACAGTTACGCACAAAGAACTTACAATCCTTTGATCACATAGATCTAGCACTTAGCTCACTAGCCTACTAGTTCTCTTTATTACATCACCTAGTTACTAATTTATACATTACGAAAGGGCCTAAACATGGGCAAACCCATGGCTCGACATCCCATACCCATTACATATTCCCAAAAACCCAAACATAGTCCCAAAAGGGGGCCGAGATCCCATGATCCCCGCTTCATCTTGCACTCCTCCTTTGATAGGCTGTCGAAGTCCCAAAATTGGTCAACATCACCAAGAAACTCCCAACACATGGTCAAGGTCCAAAAGTCCCCCAACACTCACGTGTGACTTGTCCCGAGTCACTCTAGTCTGAGCAGTTCCTACTCAAACACCTCGAGCTTGGCTCGAGCTGCCTCGAATTTCTACTTTGTTATGGCCTCTTTCTCAGTGAACTCTAGGATCACTGCGTTGTTCACTAGTCCTTCCAGGCATTGCTTTGTTGTGAGGAAAACCTGTTCTAGCTCTGCTCCTTGGCTCTCGATATTGGAAAACAACAGGCATTCCTTATCTTCCACAGGTTGGATTCATTGAGTGATTTCCATAGCTTTGCTTTGAAGCGTATGGATCTGGTGCTGAGATTTGCATTGTTCGTGAGACCTCTTTATTCTTTCTATAGCTGAGAGGGCCTTCAGTTGTGCCTATAGTGTATCCGCATGTTTCTTCGCTTCCTAAAGCTGTGACTCCAATGTCTGTAACTCTGGGTTCTCTGTGAGGTTTTCGTATGTCTGGACACTCTGGTTACTTATCTTATTACACTCCAAGGCAAGAGCTTTTAATCTGTCATTTGCATTGTGGGAAGTTTCTTCCCTTTGGTATAGTACATCTTAAGGGGTCTCGTGCACAATGCGTAGCTCCAAGTCTGTGATGCATTGCTGGATTATTTCTTCGAGTTGTGCCACCTGTTGGGGAACTCGTTCTTCAATTTTTACTTCGATGATTGTCATAGAGTGAATTTTTCTGTGAATCGTTTCCTTAAATTCAAGTTTCTCTATGAGCAACTGTTATGTTTCCTTATGCATCTTGGATTTTTCTTCGTTGAACTTCTCTTGTAGAGCAATCTTTTGTTGTTGTGCATTACTACGCTGCTCTAGCAGATCTCCTTGTGCTTTCTCCAAAGCCTGGGCATCTTGTGTTGTCTCCTCCTATGCTCATCGAAGGTGAGCTTCAAATTTATCCGTGATCCATGAAGTTGAGCTGGATCGTCTCCCATTTCTAGTGTTCTGGCTAATAGAGGCGTGGTAGAAACTGTGTGGTTGGACTGTAGTGTCTGCTGCACTTCTTGAAGTTCAACCTTGATCCGACTGAACACCTCCTCCTTCTTAGCTTCCTTCTTCTCGGCTATCTCCAGCGAAGCATCATTTAGTGTTGCGACGATGAATTCGAAGTCGTCTAAGGTTAAGGTGGTCTCAAATTTAGTCTTGTTTTCCTTCACTTTCTTCCTGGATGTAGGTTTCAGTGGGGAAACCTTCCTTTTCTTGGAGGGGTCTTCCTCATCTCTAAATGGTGTGATCTCGCCTTTCTTCTATTCGATTTCGGTGCCATCTCTCTCTCCACCATCACCTCCTTTCGCAAGTGATATAGAAGGAGTCTTTCTTGAGGTACTGTGGACATCTTGAACATCTTCATGTTTCTTTGGCCTTCTTGGTCCATGTGCATCGTTTACTTCTTCTAGGATATCAACATCAGATAACTCCGTGGGGTCTCCTGGGATGAGGAGGTATGCCGACCACTCCTTAGTAATTTATTCTAAGTCTTCCTCTATCAGTTTGTAGTATGACTGTAGCTATTGTTGATGCTCATCAGCGTGTGCTGTGATATAGATGAAGTGGCGGTCCACGCTAAATTTCATAAATGGCCTGAACCTGTGGAGTGTGTTTGGGGTTATATGAGGTGTAGACTGGATTGCGATATTCATTTGGTTGTAATAAGAGTGGAAGATGAAATTTTATTGCCACTTCTTGTTCATGTCACTAGAGTACCACAGCGTACTGACCTTCGCACCTAGTGGTTCAAAGGGCTCGATGTCCGGGAAGGTAGCACCTTCCGGCATCTCCCATGTGAAGAAAGCGATTAGGATGAGAAGAAAACTAAAGTGGAACTCGTACCCTTGACCTTGTGCTTCTCTGCAATCCAGTTCTAACTGGTTTACGAGGTACTTTTCCCAATTCATATGTAGGCCCTTCGCGCACTTCCCTACGAGGTCGACTACAAAGCAAGTCACTTGGTTGGGCCGGTTCTTGCGAACTAATTTCCCTGTGATCAATTGACAGGCGAGGCAAATTGCACCACCCTGGATAGAGGTTATCTTGTAGCCTCCCATGCCCTTCTCTACATCTCCATAAGTATCCTTTATCCTCTAGGTGAGAACATGATCAACAGTATTTCCAGGGTAGAAATCCTATGGGTCGGGGCCTTGGATGCTTAGCCTTGTGATATGATTGATCAATGTCATATCCATTGTAATGCAGTGGTTCAACCATAAATATCCACCATGGTAGCAGGATAGCAACAACTTGATGTAGGCGTTCACCTCCTAGTGTCGTCTGAAGTGCAAAATCTTCATAACATTCAGTAGGGTGGACTGCACGAGGTTCTAGCTCCATGACTGAGTGATAACCTTTTAGTTCTTTCCTTTTGTTCTCGTTATATACTTATGCAGGGTGAGAATCTTGTAAAACTTCCTGTCATTGAGGTTGAAGTCGCTAAACTTCAACGCTGTGAGCTTATCCTGGTCAGAACGAACTACGAGCACCTTTTTCGCAAGGTACACAGTGACCAACATGTATTCAAAGTCTCTTGGCACACTGTCTCGGTTTATCGTGCCGCTCAGAGGTGGTAGATAAGCAGGTAAAATGCTTGAAATCAGCTTAGCTTTCACGATATCGTCTCTGTGCTTTGTTCGTTTCTCATCAGCTGGTCGGGATGGTCTGGCTCCAGTAGTGGACGGAGAGGCCTGCAATCCTCTCATCGAAGATGCTTGTACACCTGTAGACACTCCTCTCTCTAACATGACTCTCTCTGTCATCAAGTTAAGGAGAACTTCTGTCACCAATTCTTCAACTGCGGTGAGTTCGTCGGAAATACGCGCTTGGGATTAAAGTTATCGGGGTCACGATGGACTTAGACACTATACTGGAATAATAGCTAGGGAAAAATGATCACTCTATGCAATTCGTTCAGTCTACAGGCTTCAAATTCTCAGTTAGCAAAAGTGTTCTCTGTGGATGGCGCAACATGATAAATAGGTAACTTGACAACTATGTGCTTACAATGGGTATGAGCCTCCATTAACTCCTCTTCGATCTGTTATGGCGCGGCCCAATGGTCTGATGATGAACATTTTTTTTTTTTTTTTTCTGTTCATAACGGAAGTCGAATGGATATATAGGCCCCAACGACTATATTTCTTTTTTCTAGCGAAGTGCCCTATGTTGTTGTTCTGATATCCCGACGAAGCTCCAATTTTGAAATTTTTCTTTTTGCGCAGTTCCCTTTGGAACCTTCTGTAGTTTTTCAATCTTATCCCTCCTCTTTATTATCTTTCTAGCCTTCTTTCCAGTGAGCTTTGACTCGGTGTGTCTTTTTCCCTTCTGATTCTTATCTTCATTTAACATAGTCACTGCGCGTTGTTGAGACTATTCCATGGGTAACACCTCTTCTGTATCTGGAATGAGTACTTCAGTCTTCTTTGGGTATTCTAGTGTTCTTGCAGTTTCGATATCAGATTCTCTAGGGTCAAATAGATTTGATCTTTTCTCCTGTTCTTTAATCAATTGATCTATCCTTCTGGTCATGAAATATTTTAACTCTTGTTTCTTCTACTCCAAGGATTCTTCTTCTTCCTTTCATCTAGCTTGATCTCTTTCAATCCAAGGTTTCCCTAGTAACATGGTAAATGGGGCTCTATCTTCAATAAATTTAATAATATCAAAATCTTCCTTTGTCTAAGTTCCATTGACGGTCATAGGTATCTGAGCAAGCTTCCCACATAAATTTATCATATTTCCTCTTAATAGTCCTATTCCTCCTAATGAAGGGATCATATCAGGCTTCCATATAGCTTCCCAAGTTCTTTTTGGCATAATATTCACTTGTGCCTCTTCATAAAGAACATAGTCAATGTCGAAGTCCTCTATTCTTGCTTCAATGCATTCCTTTTCTTTGAAAACCTCTGATAATTTGACATGTCGGTGGTCGTTCATGGTTTCTCTCATTTGTAGAAATAGTTTCTCTTATTATTTCTGGGGTTCTTCCTTTTCTAGATCTGCCTTAGGGTTTTCTTGATTTAGATTCATTTCTTCAAGATTAGCGATCATTCTAGGGAAATCCAACACTTCATTGTCCATAGCCTTACAACAAAGACAACTAAGTCTTATCCCAGGGAATTCCTGAGTAAGATGTCCTGGTCTTCTGCAACTATAATAGAGGGTCAATCCTCTCTTTGTTCTAAATGATCCCCAACTTCTCTTGTACTACGCGCTAGGATCATAGGAGTTATTATGCAACAAATTCTTTCTAGGATCCTGCATCCATTTGTTAGTCCAAACATTCTTTCTATGCATAGGTATACCATATCTTTCATTATTCTTATCACATCTATTCATAACAAATCTTCTTTCATATATTAGTGCCCTAGTTTTTAATCTAGGACAGAATCTATCAAACACTCCTAGATCCATACTCTAGAAACAAAAAATTTCACTTATATTACTTTTACAAAGCACAAAGCTTTCAGATCTAGAACTTTTCACTATTATCTACCTTTATCAAAGCATAAACCTTATAGATCTTACCTCTTTTAATCATAACTTCTCACTTTTACCTTTCTTAGAGCACAAAGCTTTCGGATCTTTCTTATTTTCTTCAGATCTGACCTCCTTTCTTTAGATCAGGCTTATTTCTCTCAGATCCAATCTCTTTTCTTTATCACAGAGCTTCACAGATTAGTAGAACACTGCGCACTAGGGAAATAGACCTACGCATGAAGATTTCACAGTTTCAAGTTAGATTTTCACACAAAGGTTCTACACACGGAGCTTTCTCTTTTCTTCAGTTCCCAACAATCACATTTTTAGGTCTCAACAAAGGAACCATTTGTTGGGACAGGGGAAGACCTAGGGTTCAATGCTACAACAACACACCAACAAAACCCTAACTACCGACCCTTTCAGAAACACCTGCGAAGCAGATGAAGTCTCACCCGAAGTAGAGGCAGGGGTGGTTGCAGGACTCAAGTGTCTGCAACCTTAGCTAGGACACAGATGTATTAATATACAACTTAATAGATCACTCAGCAAATCAGTTCCACAATGTACAATCAATAACCACTTTGCTGGTAAAACATGGCTTCACAGTATCTGTACTAATCTACTGCATTAAGCACTTAGCATCAATAATTAGGTCAGATCTACTTTATCAAGCACTAAGCATAAGCAGATTTATCTAGTCATCATAAATCACTAAGCAAAGGAAGACATCAACAGATTCAGAGAAGCACTAAGCAAAGGAAGACATCAACACATTCAGACAAGCACCAAGCAGGACAACACAATGTTTACGTGGTTCACCCCCACCCTGGGGCTACGTCCACAAACTCTTCTTCTTTATTATCTTATGTCAATCGGTTACAAGCATAGAGCCTCAAAACCCTTACTCCACACCGGACATAAGATTTGCACAACTCGCTAGATCCTTCTTCCTTTCATTACAACACTAAACCCTTCATAATGTGTCACAACCACTTGCACTCAGCTCTGCAAGCCTCTTACAATTACGCACAAAGTACTTACAATCCTTCGATCATATATATCTAGCACTTAGCTCATGAGCCTACTAGGTCTCTTTCTTACATCACCTAGATACTTATTTATACATTAAAAAAGGGCCTAAACATGGGTAAACTCATGAGCTGACATCCCATACCTGTTACATATTCCCAAAAACCCAAAAAGAGGCCCAAAAGGGGGCTGAGATCCCATGATCTCCACTTCGACTTGCGCTCCTCCTTTGACAGGTTATTGAAGTCCCAAAATAGGTCAGCATCCCCAAGAAACTCCCAACACTTGGTCAAGAACCAATAGGCCCCCAACACTCACCTGTGACTCGTCCCGAGTCACTCTGGTCTCAGCAGTTCTTCCTCGAACGCCTCGATATTGGCTCCAGCTGCTTCGACTTGCTTCTTTTTTGTGGCCTCTTTCTCGGTGAACTCCATGATCACTGCATCCTTCACTGGTCCTTCCAGGCACTGTTCTACTGTGAGGACGACCTATTCTAGCTCTACTCCTTGGTTCTCGATCTTGGAAAATAACAAGCAGTCCTTATCTTTCACAGGTTGGATTTGTTGAGTGACTTCCATCACTTGGCTTTGAAGAATATGGATCTGCTGCTGAGTTGTGCATTGTTCATGAGACCTCTTCATTCTGTCTACAGCTGAGAGGGCCTTGAGTTGTGCGTATAGTGTATCTGCATGTTGCTTCACTTTCTGGAGCTGTGACTCTAGTGTTTATAACTCTGGGTTCTTTGTGAGGTTTTCATATGTCTGGGTGGTCTGGTTACTTAGTTTCTTGCACTCCAAGGCAAGATATTTTAATATGTCAAATGCGATGCGAGAAGTCTCTTCCCTTTGGTATCATACATCTTGATGGGTCTCGGGCACAGTGTGGAGCTCCAAGTCTGCAATGCGCTACTGAAGCTGCTAGATTACTTATTCGAGTTGTTCCACTTGCTGGGGAACTCGTTATTCGGTTTTTACTTCAATGACTGTCACAGAGTGAAGTGCTCTATGAACCATTTCCTTAACTTCAAGTTTCTCTGCGAGAAGTTGTTCCGTTTCCTTATGCATCTGGGATTTTTATTCATCAAACTTCTCTTGTTGAGCAATCTTTTCTCATTCTACATTACTACGATGCTCTAGCAGATCTCCTTGAGCTTTCGCCAAATCCTGGGTGGCTTGCATTGTCTCCTCATGTGTTCATCGAAGGCGAGCTTCAACTGTATCCACAATATAGTGGATTTGAGCTGGCTCGTCTCCCATTTTTGGTGTTTCGGCTAATAGAGGCGTGGTAGAAATTGCGCGGCTGAATTGTAGTGCCTCCTACACTTCTTGAAGTTCAACCTTGATCCAACTGAACACCTCCTCCTTCTTAGCTTTCTGCTTCTCTACTATCTCTAGCAAAACATTGTTTATTGTTGTGATGATGAAGTTGAAGTCTTCTTAGGTTAAGGTGGTCTCAAATTTAGTCTTGGTTTCCTTCACTTTCTTCCGGGATGTAGGTTTCGGTGGCAAAACCTTCCTTTTCTTGGAGGGGTACTCCTTGTCTCTAGGTGGTGTGATCATTCCTTTCTTCTATTCAAATTTGGTGCCATCTCTCTCTCTACCATCACCTCCTTTCTCAGGTGAGATAGAAGGAGTCTTTGTTGAGGTACTGTGGACATCTTGGACTTCCTCATGTTTCTTTGTCCTGCTTGGTCCAGGTGTATCATGCACTGCTTCTGGGCTATCAACATCAGATAAATCCGTGGGGTCTACTGGGATGAGGAGGTCCACTTACCACTCCTTATTAATTTATTCTAAGTCTTCCTCTATCATTTTGTAGTATATTGCAGCTGTTGTTGATGTTCATTAGCGCGTGTTGTGATATAGATGAAGTGGCGGTCCACGTTGAATTTCATCAATGGCCTGAACCTGTGGAGTGTGTTCGGGGTTATACGAGGCATAGACTCGATTGCGATCTTTAGTTGGTTTTAATAAGAGTGGAAGATGACATTTGATTTCCATAGCTTGTTCACGTCGCTAGAGTACCACAACGTACTGAACTTTGCGGCCAGTGGTTCAAAGGGCTCGATGGTCGCAAAGTGTTGTGAGTGGGAAATCCCTATATGGACTAGCACTTAGGGTTTAATTATGCATGCAGAAAAGACCTAAAGATTTATAATTTCAACCATCGTCTCGGACCTAATCCCCAATATTCTTAAGAAAATACATAGTTAAGAAGATCAAGTGAGCATACCTTATTTCGGGCATTTGATATCAATCCTTCCTCACGCTTGATCGCTCTTTGACTATAGCTCTCCTCCCAAGGCTAACCTACATTCACACAGGACAAATAAAAAAATCCACATGAATTTGATATATAGATTAATGGGTTAGAGATTCAATAATCAAGTATGCAATAAACTAGGAAAACCTCATATGGTGGGATGGGAAAAGTAGTTCTTTATTATTAACTTCAAAAAATCAACTTACAATGATGAAGCTGACTGCTACTCCACGAAATTGGTCCTGGGCTCCTATTCAACTATCCTCCAACTTCTTTGCTCTATCTTTCTCTTTGCACAAGGATGGATAAAGGGTTGGGACAAAGGGAATGTGCAATCGAGTATATTTTCTTTACTATGATTCTCCCCTTCCAAATGGGACCCCTAAAGCTTCTTTTATAGGATAGAAGAAGCTAGGTATTTGGTCAAACCCTTGGCCATGCATGGCCAGAAGGTTTAGTTAACTCACCCAAAGTTGTGTGTTCCGTCAACAACTTTCCTTTTTTCATTCTTTTGCAGGTACATGCGGGTTTTTTTGGGTCAGCTAGCATGTACATGCGTTCAGTAATAGAGCAGGGCGCATGGGCCTTTATAAAAGGTGTTTTTAAGAAGAGATGTTCAGCAGTGTTTTGATAAAGAAGGAATCTGAGATGGCCTAATTCCAGGTAAGCATGTCTGGTGCAAATTAGGGTTATAACAGAGGGCCCCTAATCTGTGAGGTCAGAAGAGCATATGATGGCCAAAATACATTAACAATATTTATTGATGTGTCGAACAAGTGAGCCCAAGGACTATAAATTGGGAGGCACCGTCTACAAAAATAATAATTGTCTCACCGAGGCGGGCATACCCATGATCAGGATAAAATAAAATCATGGATACCAATCAAATACACTGTAGATCCATGTCATATAACTATATAAAGTGTAGCCATGAACAATACACAGTGGAGCTAAATCTCAAAATCAAAAATATATACATGTAGAGTATTCATCTTCTTAGAAGCTGATAAGGCCTGATGGCTAGACATGAGGTCTTCAGAGCTCGAGCAACAACCTCAAAATCTTCAAAACTCGGGTAGGAGTGTAATATGAGTGTACGACTTCACTACCCAGAGGTATTCAATGGCTCGTCGGTCATGGACTAAAGAATCTTGATGATCAGGCTAAAGGCTTCATTGATTTCTAACAAAGACTTGATTGGACATTCAAGATGGTCGAGTATGAGGGCAAGAGACAAACTGTAGGGGGGGCGACTCAGGCTTGGTAAAAACATCCCTTGGACAATAGCATGATAAATGATGAGACTCGGGCAGCATGGCATTAACATAAGTTTACGAGGCAGGAGGCAATGCAAACTCTCCATATGTTTGGAAGAATAATCAAACAAAGGAGGACACAACTCTATGTAGCGAGAACAACTTCCTAAGGTCGTATTAAATCCCAGAATTTGACGAACAAACGGACAAATGTGCTTTATCCAAGGGCCACTCATTATGCTGCCAATAAAGAAAATACTTTTCCCTTCCTCTTTTGGGGGTATATTTGATTTTTTTGTCTTTTTCAATAATTTTGGAAAAAGAATAAAATAATGTTACATTACAAAGGAGGAACGAGTGTTGCAAACATACAAGTTCAAGGCACAAGGAAAAGATTAATGTTCATAGAAATGACACTCGGGAAATATCCTCCAAGGGCCAAAGGTGTCAAGACGCAGAGGCAAAGTGCTACAAGGCTTGCGTATAAGGTATGCTTCAGATGGTTCAGTTGAGAGAAACATGGAGCCAACATTAGACCAAAGACGCAGGTATGAAAACATGATTAACAAAACACACAATTGTAACGTCCTTCGATGTAAGTTTAACGAGCCTAGAGAAGGTAAGCTCAGCGGTTTTTCATATTTAGAGAGTCTAAAAAAACGTAAAAGGAGAATCCATTGGGGTACCTTTTTCGAAGGTAGTCTAGCCGGTTCGAAAAAAGGGGTAAACTAGCACTGACAAGACGTCTATTCAAAACCATTTTCACGAGTGTGATAAAGACAAGATCACTCGACCATTTTTTCATTTTTAAGGAGTCTAAAAAAAGCTTAACTATGGACTCCGTTAGGAATGTTCTCTTAGACCATTTTAATGAGTGTGAAAGAATAAAGTCACTCGACGATCTTTTCAATTTTAGGGAGTCTGAAAAGAGCTTAACTATGGACTCCGTGGGGGTTCCTTTTTCGTAAATTTAGTCCCTCGGGCCTGAAAAAGGGTTAAAATGATACCTGAGAGTACTCTTCTAGAGAACTGAAGTTCCTTAGAGTATACCTTTTTTCATACAATTGACCGTCCAGACCGAAAAAGGGGTAAACTACTGCCTGACAGACGTGACTTCAAATTTCAGTTTAACGTGCGTGAAAGGCCACAAGATCACTCAACAATCTTTTCATGTTTAGAGGGTCTGAAAAGGGGCTAAAAGAAGACCCGTTATGTATTTTGGGAGTCTCGAGGGTGAGTTCAAGAGTGAAAAGGAATCATGCAAATGAGGCTCAAACTCGTAATCAGGAAAAAAAATAAGGACTCTCGAGCCTACAGTGATTAGAGACAGCATGGACACCATAATGCAACCAGGATCTACCTAGGGAATCCATGTTCTGGTAAGCTCTACCACCAACTTGCAACACTTCTAAAGAAACAATGATGGTTCTGTGTTGCAACCTGATGGGATCGATCCTATGCAAAAGGGATAAATACAACGAGACACAAAGGTCAAGGTAGAAACCTAACCTATATGCTCAAGTTGATCATCTGGGAGTTTTCCACGGACCATCAAAAGTTACCCAAAACTCCAAAAAATTGTCCCGATACCCAATCATACCTTTGCAATGCAACTCCTGAATCACTCTAAATGGTTTTTGGTTTAAAGAAAATGATAAGGGGGGCCAAAAAAGTGACAAAAAGACACCAAAAATTCTATAAATAGAAGCTGGCAGCTCATTATCACCATTGTTGATTTGGAAATTGACTCTGGAGCAAAAAACCCCCTTTGATAAAAGTGGTGATTCTGGGAGCTACAGTGGACAAAACGCCCATTTGTCTAGACTAAGTAAGTATAAACTCTCTCATCTTGCAATTTAAATCTTTATTTTTTCTTTAGGTTCCAAGTTTTGGGGGGGCGTCGACCTTTAAAAGGTCGTCCCTAGGTCCACACAAGTTGTCTTAGAATAGGCCTCATGTACATTCAGGCAGAGTAAAAACTGCACACGTGTACACACGACTGTCAGAATTATAGCCCGCGTGGACTCCCTTATTGAATGAATTTTTTGTAAAAACAGGGGTTAACCCTCCTAAACTTTGGTTTTTTGCAGGATGTATGTTCACTGGAGAGAAAGAGAGCATGAGGAGGTTAGTGAGTTGGTCAGGGAAGACCCCAATGTTATGGTTGCCTTGATGCAATGTGGGATTCTCAAGTTCTTCTTATGTCCTTTTATAAGGGCACAACCTAAGCTACTGAATACCTTGGTTGATTATTGGCATCTAGATGCAGAGGCCTTTATGCTAGAGGGGTAGTCACTGGTGCCCACAACATAGGACATATATTTTTTGACTGGCCTCTCCAGGAGAGGGGAACTAGTCAACTTCCAGACATTTCCTTCGGGGCAACATAACATAGCGGAATTGATAGGACTTTACTGTGAGGATGGTACAGACCGATCGAGCCCACAGGTGCCCATAAGTAAGATTTCTGACTTATGATTGTAGGTAATTGTGTTTCTTATTCAGTGGATCACTGGTTCTACAACTCTACATCAGGCGTCCCGTGCACAGATGAACTGTGCAGTCCAATGCTTAAATGCACAAATATTTGACTGGAGCACCACATTGCTAGATTGTATGAAGAGGCAGTTGACAGATTGTTGATTGCGGATGAAGAGGAACTTCGAGTTTGGGACCGTTCTATGCTCTTTCTTCTTTGAAAGAGTTTCGAGCTTTAATCCTTGAGTAGTGGTACGAGGACATCAAGCCTATCTTCCTGCAGTTTGTAGATGAGCAGTGTTACTGCCATGACAGGGTGGTGGAAGGACCAATGAGTCCTTTGACGATGATTTCTTCACTTGGTTGTCGCAACAGATCCCATTCATAGAGGATTACCCTTATGCTGGGATTGATTTCTCGAGGGATCCTGAGATACCAGTACCTCCTGGTGAGGAGTGAGGAGAGATGGCTAAGTTGACATCATTGTTTTGTTGTTTTTTTTTTGTGAAACATATGTAACTTTTATGTTGTTTTTGTTATATATCATTTTTTTTTGTACTAGAGTATTTAACAGATATGTGTTCATTGTGTACAGATGTGGGACCAGTACAAATTGCGGACTATGCGAGGAACATGCATCGTCCTCAGCCAGGGGCCGCACCTACCGTCGCAAGGGGACCAGCAGCAGCAGAAGAGCTTCCAGCCGGGGAGGCTGAGAGGGTGTTGAGACGAGTCGAGAGAAAATTTACTTCGCTCACCCGCATGGTCCCTATGCCAAAGATTGAGGATATGCCACCATCTATGCAGCCTCATGTAGTGGGGGCACCACAGACGTGGGTCTGATTGTTTCAGCGTTTGGAAAACATTGTTGATCAGTACAACAGGGCCCACAGGCCCTAACCTTAGTTAGACTTTTCATGTGCCGAGAGCACTACTTGTATATATTGTTTGAGGGCATAAGCGCCATGACTCGTTATTGGTCATATTTTTGAGGCACTTGCATCCACCTATGTACTCTGGTGACTATGATGTTATATATGGATTTTTATGTCTTTTTATGTCTTATGGATCATTTTTTCCTTTAAAAATGTATTTACATGTTTATGTGTATGTCCTTTCATACGTGTACAAGATGGAAATCTAAAATCTGAGAGTATCTGTAATTTGGTTTAATCTCCTAGGAACATGAAAATATGTAATATAATCAAAGCTTCGTTCTAAGAGATGTACCCTAAGGATTCATCATTGTAAAGTCGGATCATGAACATGGTAGACTCTATTTAACTGAGAAACAACCAACTAAGCGTCGAGATAGACCCGGAGATGAGAGATGCCAAATGGCAAGGCGTCACGAAGCAACTCAATAACTACACTATACTCGGTGACATTGTTTGTGGTGTCACCTAAGCATATACATCTGGAAGATAATAACTGGCCTCGAGGTGTAAAAAATACCCAAGCTGCGGAGGCAAGCCTCCGAGTGTGCTAGCTAGCACTGTCTACGTACCCAATGAACACCTTGGATTTACTTGAAATCTTCCATAGTGACGAAAGATAACATAAAAAATTACACGTCCATAATACTAAAACAAACTAGAAAGTAATTGTACAAAGACTATACATATGTTACAAAAAGTTACCAATGGTGACCTGCCTATGAGTAATACTTCTTGAGGTAGAGCCCATTTCTAGGCTCTGCCAAAGCATTCCCTTCAAAGTCAACTAGATGATAAGCACCCTTTTTAAGAACCTCTTTTATGATGAAAGGTATGAACCACATGGGTTTGAATTTTCCTGCCCCCAGGGGGTCCTTATCCTGGTCATAGACCAGGACAAGGTCGCCTTCAATGAAAATATGAGGACGAATGAACCTATCATACTGAAACTTGACTTTATGTTTGTGAGCCTCGTTGGCCAGGGCCACATCACGACATTTCTCATTGAGTTTCTCAAGGTATAATAACCTCTCTTCAAGTGGAGAAGTGTTTGGCAATAATTGTACTGCCAACTTTAGGGACGAGATCTGACATTCAATAGGCAAGACTGCTTCCATCCCGTAAATGAGTTGAAAAGGTGAGAAACTGGTTGCAGTCTTAACAGACGTTCGATAAGCCCATAATGTCAAGTATAACATCAAATGCCAATTTGACTTGGCTGAGTTGATCGTTCATTATAGGATGGTATTAAGAGATTTATTTACATCTTCCACCTGACCATTTTCTTGGAGGTAGTAAGGTGACGAATGTTCTTTCCATAACACAAGATTTGATGTTAACTCATTCATCATCTGGTTCTAAAAGTGACTGCCATGGTCAGTGACAATATTTCTCGGGACGCCGAACCTTGCTATTGTCTAGTTGAATAAAAAGAGAGTTGCAGTCTCTCCATCATCTTTAAACATTAACATATCTTCGACCCACTTCGTGAAGTAGTCTATGGATATGATGATATAACGATTCCTCCTTGCTGAAGGAGGGTTGCATGTAGTGTAATCAATCCCCCACTTGGTGAAGGGACCAACGATGATGAAAGGAAACATGGGAGCGGGATGTGCCCTCATCTTCCGAGAGAATATCTGACACGGGTGGCACTTCTTGACCGATTCGATACAATCTTTGATTAGTGTCGACTAGAAGTAACTTGCTCGTAAACTATTTTGGATTGTTTCCAACCCAGACAAATGACCGCCACATGCTCCGATATGGAAATCGTTAAGCACGATAACTACTTCTTTGTGAGTGAGACATCGGCGCAGTATGCAATCTACACCTCTCTGATACAATGTATCATCGAGTATGAGATAATTCTTAGTTTGATAGCGTATATGTCGACGCTCATCACGAGAATCAGAGGTGGGGCACTTCAAAGTCTAGAGATAGATAAGTATATCTCCGTACCAGGGATCTGAAGATGTGATCAAAAACATATCTCCTTTGATAGGTGACTCTTCGTTCACAACATCACCTAACTCAACCAGAAGTTCCGAAATAAGTTTTGCAAAGACCAGTGATTTTTTGGATTTTGCTAAAACGAAATCTAAGTCAAACTCCTGGAGGACGACTATCCATCTACTGATCTTTCCACCTATTACTCGTCATGTCAACATGTACTGGAATGGATTCACGACAACAATGACGGTGGTCTTGCGAAACAAAACATAATGATGGAACCGTTGAACATCATGAACTATTGCCAATGCAAGTTTTTCGATATGAGAATAATTGAGTTCTAGTCCTACGAGGCCTCAACTCAGGTAATAAATCACATATTCTGCGAACAAGTCATCCTCTTGAACTAAGACCATGCTGATGGTTGACTCCACTTCAACCAGGTATATTAAGAAATCTTTGTTATAGTTAGGTGGCCGAAGCAGAGGAGCAGTCGTGAGAGAATGTTTCAATGCATTGAAAGAGCATTGGGCAGCATCGTCCCAATGAAAAGGAACATATTTCTTCAGTAAGAGCATAAATCCCTTTTTGATCTCGGCATAGTTGGCAATGAAACGTCTTAAAAAGTTCTCCTTGCCCTGTAGACTCTGAAGTTGAAGGATTGTGCGTGGGGGAGGTAACTGAATTATTGCCTCAACCATGAGAGGATTGACCATAATCCCTGTTGTTGATACTATGAAACCTAACAAACGTCCTGATGTTATGCAAAAGCTGCACTTGTTTGGATTCAAGCGAATCTGGAAGTAGCGACAATGCTCAAATATAAGTCAGAGGTGTGTGGGATGATCCGTTCTCTTGTGAGATCGAGATGCCAAATCATCTAAATAGGCCTTGACTATATTCTTGAGGTCATGGAAAGAAAAAGACATGGCCCGCTAAAAGGTCACTCCAACATTTTTTAGACCAAAAGGTATCTTACGATATCCGAATGTACCCCATTGACAAATGAAAGTCATTTTGTGCTGGTCTTTGGGTTTGATTTGTATTTGATTATATCCCGAAAAACCATCCATGAAAGAGAAGGCCTCACAACCCGCACATTCATCAATTATCTGGTCAATGAATGGTGTGGGAAAATTATCTTTTGGACAGGCCTTGTTCAAATCAAGGAAGTTTGTACATACATGAATCATGCCTTGTTTTTTATTGACCGACAAGGGATTTGACACCCATTGGGTCAAATGGATAGGATAGATAAAACCGGCTTTTAGTAGTTTCTCAACTTCAACCTTAATGGTTGTTGCTTTCCTGGGATTAACTGGACGAAGATTTTTCCGAACAGGCTTGGCATCTGGATAAGTTGTGATTTCATGTTCAACTATTTTTGGATCAATGCCTGGCATTTCCTCATAAGACCAGGCAAGAACGTCGCGGAATTATTTAAATAGATCTGTGTAGATTCGAATCTCTCCAGGGGAGCAGTCAACTCCGATGAAAACATTCTCCACAACGCCAGGGGTTCTAGAGATATTGACCGGTATGGTATCAGCGATGGTTGCCATATTACCCTCAAGATAGACCTCATGTGTAGCTAAGGGATTAATGGGATAAGACCTATCTCCAGTCATAGTCAAGGTGAACTCTTCGGCTTCGATTCTGCTTAACTCTGGGAGGAAGTATGATATGTGATGAAGATCATCCCAGGTGTTGGCAACGGAAGTCACTCCTGGATTGCAGCAGGAGCAGAGCCTCATGCCCATCAATTTTATGTCACGTTTTGTTTAATGGGGTGATCGGATGGAGGTTAACTCAAACGATGTGGTTCTAACTTGGAAACTAGGCCAGACATGCATGGGCAAGTGAGGTCTTAGATAAGTTCAGACAGTGAGTTGTAGTAAGGGTGAGTAGGGGGAAGACTTGTATCAGAAAGATGCAAAGGTCTATCATAAACATCAGGTTCCTAACAGACTGTGGAATAAGACATCTAAACGTAGGATCTTCCTACGTTCAAACGTTGAAAACCAGAGAAAACAATAATGCCATAATAAATCCTTTATCACAACAGAGTTGCCATAATTCGTGAGAATCAGTCGATCACGAACTCTCTTAGCATGAGATGAAAACTTAGATGGAGTAAGAAGACTGTCTGTTATAAAATAAGAAATCTCATATACAGATGCATAACAAGAGAACTAGAATCTGCTAAAACTTTTACAGTCGGAAGCTTCGCTCTACCATCGATCCTTTACAAAATACAAAGACTGAGCCTATATACTCAGAAAAAATTGCTTAGTAGCGACGTCTCTGGGATTTCAATGCATGGCGTCTCCTTAATCAAATCCGGCCTGCACTTCTCCTGTCATACGCCACCTTAATTCTGTATGACTCGCGCCAGGGGTTAGCTAAGCCCTTAAATGTTGAATTAGCGTGTGCAGGTTTCCCTGGAGAGTCAAGGACTCGGCGTGGCTTCCATGGAAAGAACCAGTACAGAGGACCGTCTCGGGTAGACCTTCCAGCCAGGACGGTCATTCCTTGTAATTAATGAGTGAACCGAGGCTTCAACCACCTTATCTCTTATCTCATTTATCCCAAGTAGTCTTCGAGATTTAGATCACGTCGAACCAACATCTAGAGACACAGTGCCCCCCTTATGAAACTCATCTTAGTGCTTTTGGACTTTGCAATACAGCCCCTTTTACTCCCTTGAGTGACCACGGGCCGTGACCTCACGCCTATTTTCCAGAGCGCTTTCGACGTTTCGGGGTTCGGGGTTTCGAAATGTGAAATGTCGAGGAGTTCCTATAGCTCGAACTCTCGAATACCGACATGGAATAGATGCGTGTCGTGAGTCCTTCAGATGGACGGCCTAGATAGTAAGTGTTATTATAAAAGGGGTTGTCCCCCTTTACAGGCTCACTTGATATGACCTAGGGCTAAGACTGTGGGCTCGGCGCCAAAGGTTCTTTCGACGTTTCGTCGATCGGCAACTTCGACTGTGATGAACGAACACCTCCTTGACTCTGGAAACCCCGATCCCAGATATGTTGACTGGCAGCCAACTGTCCCAATTGGATAGGACGACCTAGATTTCTCTTGAAATATGGGATCTGTTCCCTATGCTAAATTTTAGGCAATCTGTTAGCCCCGAAAACCCGATGACCATTGATAAAATCTATCGGTGGATCTCGACCGCCGACAACAAAACCCGCCTGCTCGCTTGATGCGTCACTGAAAAAAGGATTATCTCGTGCTGCGCTTGGGCGCTTCCTGCGCAATGTGCAGACCTGGATGCTCTCGAGCCCAAGAAAAGAATTATCGCTAACATTAGGCTCCATGGGGGATAGAGTCGTCCTTGTGATGCTCTAAGAACTTATTCTGCAGCTTCAGTGCCTTGCTGTTGGGCTATGGAGTCAGGCTCAAAATATCCTGCTGCTGAAAATACAAGCCGAAAACTAAAAGCAACAAAATAAAGCTACATGCTCAAAGAAACTTATTTATATACAGTCCTAATGCTAATAAAATATTTTACATGGGCTAGGTGAAAGAAAACTTCCTCCATAGCCATTCAAGTAGCTTCCTGGATAGAAGCTCCTTCCTTCTGTCGATGATCACCAGCAGATAGTGTAACCGTGACAGCAGAATGGATACACTCTTCAACTTCTCCTCGCAGGGTGAAGTTGAGATGAAATAGGGCGGCTCCAAGTCATAGGGGAAATTCCACTCCATGTACTCACTGACAGGATCATAGAATGAGTGGAAAATTTTGGAAAATTGGCAAAAGGTAGCTTCCTCTGCTACGCAGTTGTTCTCATGTGGATGAACATCTCTGACAAGCACAGGTGAGTGGAAAACTGTCGTAGGGTCACTGATCTCGGGTGGTGGATGCTCGTTGACTGGCTCTGGATAGGAAAAGAAATGTGCGCTTAGCTATTCTTCTGGTTCCTTTTCCTCTTCTTCTTGGCTCTCCCCCGGGTCAGATTGGTATTCATCATAAACAGCCTCCCCGGGTAAATTCTTCTCTTCCTCATATTTCTCAGCATCTCCTGAAAGACTGAGATGGATGATTTCCTCGTGATGATTTTCCTTGGTGAGCAGAGGACAAGGTTCTACGACCTGCTCTTGGAAATCCAACATATCGAGCTCAAATTCTAATTCATGACTGTCATAAGTGGGTTGGTTGCACTGATCAGCAAAAGGTGATTTGGGGTTCCGCTTCTCCTCTTCCAGATAATCATCAAAGTCGGTGGGGAACAGAGCTTCTCCAACTTGCAGAAGTGGAACTATCCCCTGCTCCTCCGTTTTGACCCCGAATGTAAACACATCATGGGAGATATCGTGAAGGAAAAGAGAACAATCCTCTTCCATAACTACCTCTTCATCGTTTTGAACTAAGACAGTGAGCTCATCGGGGGCAGATGTTAATGCGTTTACAAAATCTTCAATCATTTCCTTGAAAGATCCATCTAGAACATCTTCCTTGGAGACTGGAAAATCCTCCCCATTGTCCTCAGATTACAACCTTGCATGTTGGGCAGTGAGATATTTCGCCTGCTCTATCAGTTCACTCAGAGAATCTTCCTCCCCCAGTCTTCTATCCTTACAACCCTCATCATCACAGCCTGCATCAAACATAATCATATCTGGGAGGATTTCTTCTTCTTGGCTCTCCCATGGATCAGATTCATAATGACCATAAACAGGACCCGTGGGAAAGCTTTGTTCATAATCACCTTTAGTAGAGATGCTAAGGGCCTCTGCTTCAAAGGATGGGAAATCCTCAGCACATTGTTCATCTTCCCACCTGTCAAGTCTAGCAGTGATAGATTTTACCAGCTCCATAACTTCGCCCGAAGCATCTTCTTCCTCCCCGAGATCTTCATAATCATCCATTGTAGAGATACCAAAATCCTCTGTACATCGCTCAGTTTCCCACCTATCAAGTCTGGCAGTGATAGATTTTACCAACTCCATAACTTCGCCCAAATAAGACGAATGGGGAGGAGAAATGACTGATTTATGATCCAGGTCATCAGGATCATCCTCATAGCCTACATAAGAGACAGCTCTATCTTGTATACATTTGTTGTAGTATCCCTCACAACAGCTATGAAAAATCAACTCAGAGGGATAAAGCTCCTGAAAATAGGCAGTGAAGGTTGCATGGAATTCACTGAGTGAATAAATGCTAGCAGGGGGTAAAGAATGATACCATTTACGTGCATCCCCTGCTAACGAGAACATGAACATCTTTAGTAATAAATCCTCATGATGTATCTCCCACTGACGCATGAGTTCATGAAACTCGCTGAGGTGCTGAGCAGGGTTGTCCCCTTCACATTTTCCAAATCTGGGAAAATAATCACCCCATTCATTCGGAGAGGGGACAACATTAGGAAAACTAGGAATAGCAGAAAAATTGAAAGGAGAAAACCTGCGAGCCAAGATCTTCTCCATCCGAACCAGTGGAGTCGCCAATCATTCCTCGAATCATGGAGTCTCCAGGTGAAATATGCGCAGCTTCAAATATGCCTGGTCCTTGTTCACCATCAAAGGCCATATCTTAACGTTTTCGTTACCCCGGGAAGCTTCTGAGACTGAGAAAGAAGCTGCTGAAACCTTCTCGAGAAAGCTCCTTAGGGTCAACTTTCAGGTGTGCTAATAGTAGTCACAGCTGAAACAGTGATGTCGAAACAATGGATTCGCCAGGTGCACAGTAGCAATATTTAAGGGCTCTGATGTTTGATGCACCTTCAGAATTAGAAGCTCAATGTCATTCTGGCCAAGGAAAATCTTCAACTTCGTCCCCGACAACGGCGCCAAAAATGTTGGCGACGAAAGTCACTCCTGGATTGCAGCAGGAGCAGAGCCCGATGCCCATCAGTTTTATGTCACGTTTTGTTTAATGGGGTGATCGGATGGAGGTTAACTCAAACGATGTGGTTCTAACTTGGAAACTAGGCCAGACATGCATGGGCAAGTGAGGTCTTAGATAACTTCAGACAGTGAGTCATAGTAACGGTGAGTAGGGGGAAGACTTGTATTAGAAAGATGCAAAGGTATGTCGTAAACATCAGGTTCCTAACAGACTATGGAAGAATACATCTAAACGCAGGATCTTCCTACGTTCAAACGCTGAAAACCAGAGAAAACAATAATTCCATAATAAATCCTTTATCACAACAGAGTTGCCATAATTTGTGTGAATCAGTCGATCACGAACTCTCTTAGCATGAGATGAAAACTTAGATGGAGTAAGAAGACTGTCTGTTATAAAATAAGAAATCTCATATACAAATGCATAACAAGAGAACTAGAATCTTCTAAAACTTTTACAGTCGGGAGCTTCTCTCTACCATCGATCCTTTACAAAATACAAATACTGAGCCTATATACTCAGAAAAATTCGCTTAGCAGCGGCGTCTCCGGGATTTCAATGCATGGCATCTACTCAATCAAATCCAGCCTGCACTTCTCCTGTCATACGCCACCTTAATTCTGTATGGCTCGCGCCAGGGGTTAGCTGAGCCCTTAAATGTTGAATTAGCGTGTGCAGGCTTCCCTGGAGAGTCGAGGACTCGACGTGGCTTCCATGGAAAGAAACAGTACAGAGGACCATCTCGGGTAGACCTTCCAGCCAAGACGTTCATTCCTTGTAATTAATGAGTGAAGGGAGGCTTCAACCACCTTATCTCTTATCTCATTTATCCCAAGAAGGCATCGAGATTTAGATCACGTCGAACCAACATCTGGAGACACAGTGCCCCCCTTATGAAACTCATATTAGCGCTTTTGGCCTTTTCGGTACAACCCCTTTTACTCCCTTGAGTGACCATGGGCCGTGACCTCACACCTATTTTCCAGAGCGCTTTCGACGTTTCAGGGTTTGGGGTTTCGAAATGTGAAATGTCGAGGAGTGCCTATAGATCAAACTCCTGAATACCGACATGGCATAGATGCGTGTCGCGCGTCCTTCAGATGGATGGCCTAGATAGTAAGCGCTATTATAAAAGGGGTTGTCCCCCTTTACAGGCTCACTTCATATGACCTGGGGCTAAGACTGTGGGCTCAGTGCCAAAGGTGCTCTCGGCGTTTCGCCGATCGACAACTTCAACTGCGATAAACAGACACCTCCTTGACTCCCGAAACCCCAATCCCTGATATGTCGACTGGCAGCCAACTATCCCAATTGGATCGGATGACCTAGATTTGTCTTGAAATAAGGGAGCTATCCCCTGTGCTAAATTTTGGGCAACCCAGTAGCCCCGAAAACCCGATGATCGTCGATAAAATTTGTAGGTGGATCTGGGCCGCCGAAAACAAAACTCGCCCGCTCGCTTGACGCGTCACTGAAAAAAGGATTCTCCCATGCTGCGTTTGGGCGCTTCCTACGCAATGTACAGACCTGGATTCTCTCGATCCCAAGACAAGAATTATCACTAACACCAGGGTTTGTCTGGACTAGTCATTTCTTCAATTACTGCTTTGTCGGAGGGAAAGACTAAGTCTAACGAGTTGGTGTCAGTGAGAGAACCTTGAGCCCAAATAGGCTCTAGAAGTGGATCTAACTCATGTGCAGGAGTTGGATCTGTGTTGGTTGAGTCTTGCTCGACTAAAGAGTAATTTACTTCAGTTGCGGACAAGGGAATGGACATGCCTAGGTGCCCTGTCCCATCCATTGTGGCCGATGGGGAAGGAAGTATCGACAGATCGGTGAAGTAAGTCGTGTGAAACGATGAAACTTGGAAAATCTCAATCTTATGGTGGTCAAATATGAACTTGACATTACCTTGAGGGGGCGGGTAATCAAAGGTAACCATCAAATATGGGCACAAACAAACCCCAACGTTGACTACGCCTGGTTGAGAATTATCAATCATTGGGACCACGGATACCCCCAATGAAGGGTTAGGTCTGGAGAAAGACAATTGATCAATGGTCACAATCCGGTCCTCGTGGGGAAACAACAAGACCCAGAAAACTGTAGCAACCACTGCTTGCATGGCATAAGTCCAACTCCTTCCTAACAAGAGATTGTAGTCGAGATATGCGTCGACTACTCCTACCTCGGAACGAATGACCATCAAAAGCAGTGAGAAGAGTAGGCGACGGAGACAAAATGGGCTGGCCAATGGCCTTCCAACATGCCAAGGACATAACGCATGTTGAGGCGCCCTCATCAACCACCATGCAGAAAATATTTTGAGTAAATTTTTTCATGGGGTGAGCCACTACTATCGAAAACACTACGTGGTAAGGTAGATGAGGTTTTAAGTCGGTTGTATCCAACATGATGGTACCCGGATTACAAGTCTTGGTAGATCCTAAAGAGGTTAACAAAGCTTTCCTCTGGGAAGGGTAGCTTTGGAGGACCTAGAAAGAGGACATCGCACAAGGGTTTTGAGACAAATCCTCCACCACAGAATAGTTTTGGGCGGCCTTTGCATTTGGGTTGTGAGAAGATTTTTCGAACGCGCCTTTTGGGATGCATTTCATTGTTTCACCCAAAGTCTTCTCAATCTATAGAGGAAGAGATGGGAGTTCAGCTTCTTTGCCCTTCTCAGAAGTTCTTGGTTTACTGTATTCATGCACTCTAGTCAACATAAAAGAATCACCCTTCATCATATACACATTCATGGATGTGGGATTGTTCGAAGATGGAGAGGGTCCTTGACTTCCCCCTTCCATGCTTGTAGAGGCTTGGGTTAGGTTTTTCCCATGCTAAAATGGATTGGTTAACACAGCAGGTTGTTGTTGTGTCACAAACTTTTGGGCCTCTGCAAGCCAAGGACATTGGTGGGTCGAGTGGTATTCCATGCACAGGTTGCATCGATACCTCGCCTTTTGTTTCTTAGTGTTTCCCCCACTAGCATTATTAGTGGGTTTCTTATCCCCCTTACCCTTCTTTTATTGTTTTTTCTTTCCTTCAGGCTGTTGCGTGGCCTTTGGATTTGTCGATTGCACTGTGTGTACATTCAATGTTTGATTGGATTTGTAGTTTAGCTAGCCGTTGTGTGTTGTATAGACAATTGTTACAAATACTTCATCATTTGCTCAGCGGGCTTTGTTTGTGTTGAACCAACAATACCATCGGCATGTGGTCCATCTCTCTGTCTGCTTTTATCAAGTATTGAGCATGGTGCATCTGGCAAGATCTCATATAATAAACCGGACTGAAAATAGATGAGCTCAAGCTATTGAGCTGTCATGATGGTGTCTTCTTCGGAAAACACTCCTAATGTCATGATGTATTTGGATAATTGTGGGACCAAATACTTAAGGAACCACTCGAGCAGGAATGCTGGTGGGACTGGCACCTTAATTAAACTCGTCCAACGTCTCCATTCTTGGACGTGATCAGAGATATGGTCCTCTTTTGTCTTTGTGAAATTGGCCAGCAATTCTGTGTGAGCGTCGTATCTCACAGGTAATTGGAAATGGTTTAGGAAGGCCATTGCCAATTCACCGAAGGAAGAGTATCTTGAGCAGTCGAGCTCAATGTAAAATTTCTTGACACTCCCAATGAGAGTACGTTGAAACAATCGCAACTGTATGGAGTCTTATTTCAATGAGTTAGATGAGCACCAAAGATGGAAGGTAGTCACATGATCGCCTGGATCTTCGTTAGGTTTGGCTTCGAACTTTGGTATGTCTGAAAGAAACTTCGTCGGCATAGGGGGCCAATGCAAGTTGTGACAGATAGTGTCATTCAACAACCTTGTCAAGTATGGCAAATGCAAGGTCTCTAGGAAAGGTAGTTTGGGTTGTTGGTGATAACCTGGGAAAAAGGAGCCTGGAGTTTGACTAGCACCAGGTTGACAGGAAAAGTTCGACTACTTGCCTAGGTTCTGGTAAAACCCATGGCCATGACTAGTGTATGGATTCTGCGTGTGAGGAGATATCATCAGCCGATTCCCAAAATAGGACGTAGATGGATGGTCGTGCATGACATTCAAAGGACTTTGGGAAGGGTTTCCCCATGCCGATCTCGTGGGGATAGGCATAGTACCTTGTCCAGGGTTCCATTGATTGTGGAAAGAATTGCCCCAGATCGACACTCTTGACGAGGGAATGGATCCCTGCCAAGAATTCCTAGGCCCTGATGCAGAAGAAGTTCCTGGGTTTGCCCCCTGTGTAGGAATAATACCTTTCATAGGAATAGATTGTTCGAAACCAGGATTTCCCCCAGTTGAGAAAGAAGATGATGAGAAGGCGTTGTTACCAAACACACTGAACAAAGAAAATGGTGTCAAACCTACCAGAATATTATGCGAAGGTGGTCCTTGACTCCCTGCTCCAAATAAACTATGGTGTGCAAGTGGCCCGGCGGACTACTGATCCGTGCCACCGAGCAAAGGGGGCGAAGGAGGTATATGACCTCCCCTGTAAGGGAAAGCATTAAAAGGAGCTGAAGTGCCCCCCATGTGGCCTTGCAGAGGAGTGTTAGATATCCCTGCCCCCAGACCTAAAGTATGTGAAGTGGAGTAGGAAAGTATAGGACTTGTACCTGAGCTATGCATCCCGTATGAGAATGGAGGGCCTGTCACACTTGGTGTGAAAGGGGTTGTGGCCTCCACCATAGATGGGATCAGACCATTGTGTGACGTAGAGGCAATCAAGACCATGGTGGCTCGGACCGGTGATGGTGGGTTAGGAGGTAGAAACTCTCCTGTGGTGACAACCGTAGTGGGAATTGAAGAATTCCCAGAGGGAGTGACAACATTTGTTTCGATTGTTGTGTGCGAAACTACCTGACACTCGTAAGGGTGAATCGGTACGATGATGGGTGTTGAAATATTAGTGGTTGGATTTTCAGGTGGACCAAGATATTTCGCTCCAAATTCTAACACGGTCATTTCCTCCAGATGTTGGTTGGGCACAATTTTTTGTGACCCGGTCGCTTCAAAAGACCCTTGTTGGTCTAGCTTTCTCCTTAGTGGTGGCGGGGGTGGCTCTAATGTAACCGGCGATAGGCCCAGAAACCTTCGTGACTGGTGGATCTCATGATCCTCCACTCTGTGATAATATCAAAGACACTCTAGGGCTGTCTATTCGTTCAAAAAACAAAACACACTAAAAAAAATACCTACAAGATAAGACAAGCAAACACTAAACTAATTGGAAGAACAGTTACAACAACCAACACTAGAGAAACTTACCGGTGCAAGTGAAACTCGAACATGGAACCACCCTATGGGTATACTCTACAAAGCATGACCCGATGTCTGTTCTAGGTACCATGTTATACCCCCATGGTAACCTGTGTATGTCCCTAAAAAGATAGGCAACTAGGTTGCAAGCACGCGAACAACCACCAGGAGGGTACAGTAGAAAGTCGGGTAGACCACAATGAGCAAGGTATCAAGCCTAAAACCTATCAATGGTATTGAAAGCAAGTGGTCTGGAAGACAACTGAGGACCTTGAACGGATTCGAGACCCACAAAGCTCCGTGGAAAATGCAATCGACGGAATCCCAAGACAAGCCCTCTATATGTGTTCTCCACTACGATTGGTCCAGCTTTGGAGGGGTTATCTCTGCTACCTTTCCACACGTGACCTCCTGCTTATCCCCTATGTTAGAGGGGGGTCCCAGATAAATTTCACGATACTGGAATTTGACACTCCCTAACTCAGACTCCAATGTTTGATTTTAATGGCCTTGAAGAGTTTCCTCTCCAACCTAATTCAAGGCCCTAACCCTAAACTAGTTGGTTGACCCTACAAACATTAAAAGTCTAATGAATTTTAGATTTAGCGTTAATTTTTATGGCTTGTCTTAAGT
>SNQJ01S0029904.1:55743-66022 GCA_010110895.2 Picea sitchensis
ATAATATCCATGAGCAACTTTTCAAGTTTCCTACAGAAGGCATGTTCTGATATTCTTCCATATTAGCTTACATGTTCCTTTTCTTTCAAGCAGAGAAGTTCTCGTTTTCTATGCAGAAACTGGACCAGGACGACCATATGCAAGCCGTCACCTCCTGGACATCTTTGCTCAGAAATAAATCATCAGAGTTGAGTTTCAAACTGTTCATTGATCAATTTTACCACCCAATGGTAAGCATGTTGAGTGGACGGAAGGAACCCAAGATTAATGAAGAGATTCAGAGGCTCCTGCACCTGTCGGACCTAGCCAAAACCAGTGACTGGTACCTCTACTAGGATCACACAGAGATTAGAGTATATGGTTGTGAGATTCCACCATATAAACTCCCCAAATATCTAACCATCGGGATTTTTTCCCTAGAGTACATTAGATAAATGATCAACTCTGATGATATTCACTTCGTGGCCTTCAAAAAGAAACAATGACTGAGGATCAAGGGACGGATATGATCTTTCATATGTAACAGTCGGGTTGCTAGAGAGGAGGCCAATAATCTTTTAAAAGAAATTAAATTTGGTATCAGTTTCTCTTGGCATTACGATCCGTGTGGGATCATTGCAGAAACGAGACTAAGGAATTAAATTTCTCCATACGCTCATGTTCCCAAACCAGAAATTGAGAAGTTCATGAACCAGACAAAGTGGGAGGAGAACACTCTGATAGATATATATTAGCATCCCCCTCATGCTATTATTTCACCAACTAATACTCCTCATGCGCCAACAGAGAAAAGACCCAGGAAAGAGGTATCTCCCTCAGTCACTGAAGTATGGGCATATGACTTCCAGGTTTATAGAAAAAGGCCCAAGACCAGTCATACACCTGACATGTCTGGTGGAGAAGAGACTCAGTCTACTAAAATCATGGAAGGTGAGAATTCTCCATTTTCCTTAGGAATCTAGCAGATGATGTCCACCTCCTCGTCAAAGAAGCAAGGTGATACAACATTAATAACCAGAGCTGCACAGGATCCTGCAGGACTGAACCTCTTTAAGAAATACAACCTGATTAAGAACAAAAATGAGATGTTGATAAATAGTACCCATGCCCAGTTTTTGAAACAAACATCCACATCCCAACACATATTACTATATGATTTTGATACAGAGAAGGGGAGAATGCATGTGGCCTACTTGTAGGCACAAGTACCTCATCCCAAAACAGATTCTGATTATAAAAGGGAAACTTTCGAGTTTGATGTTGCAAAAGTACATCCGGATGATCAGATGGACCTACATGAACAGAATGGAGAAATGATTTTCTCCACCTTGGCGAACACCTCCACGGCCACATCAAAGCTACAGGTTTAGTTGAACAATGTCCAGACTCAACTGAAGTTGAAGAAGGTGTTCTCTTTCACAAAGGATAACAAAATTAAGTCCCTGGACGAACTGGTGCTCAAAAGTGGTTATGATCCGGTCAATATCAAAGTAGTTGATGATCTTATAAAAAAGAAGAATGATGACATAGCCGCCCCGAGGAAACAATTAAAAATATCTGCTAGTGAAGACCCACGGGCTAAAGAGATGGCTGAGACTGAAGGCGAGAAAGAGGATATTTTGAAGTTGATCATGGAGAAGAATGCTCAAATTAAAGAAATGGAAGCCGAGCTGGACAAGCTGGTCAAGGAGAAGGAGCTGAATGTTCCAATGGCATTCATACCATTGAATGTAGTCCTGATCACAGGAGTTAGTGCAACAATGACAACATCAACTATCACAGGGGAAATCCCAGCAACAACATCAGTGACAACTCCAGATGTAGCAGAGAAATTGGGAAAAGAAATGGAAGATATGACTCTGTAAGGGGAAGAAATACAAAACAGCAAGAAGAGATTCAAAATCTCCAAAAGCTGAATTCCACATTCCAGGCTAGCTAAAACACTGAGAGGCATAAGTCAAACAAACTCAAACAGGAACCGCAACAGCTTCAGAAAGAAACAATCATGGATAAGACTCTATTAAAGGCTAAAGAAAATATTTGGTTGGACATATGTCAATCAATGATATAGATTTGGCCCCTGATACAAATCATGTTTGAACAACATGATCTAGTGCAGAGAGCCAAACATACCATCGACAGGATAAAGGGAGAACTAGGAGAAATGCCTACAAAGGCCCATGAGATAATCAAATTCTTAAATTCTAAATCAAAAGAAGAGCTAGAAGTTCTGTAAATTGAGGATAGGACTGAAACAATTCTTGAAGTTAAGAGAGTCTTGACCAAGAAGGGACTAATGTTGCAAATCGAGGAGAGATTTCAGGCAATGGATGTTGTAGTATAGAGGTTTTTAAGCAAAACTGAATCTTTGCAGAAGAAAGGTCTCCCAAGCCTTTTTTTGATCAACAATAAGATGATTACTCTCTCAGATTATAAACAAAATATTCTCACAGTGGTGAAGGATGGGTCCAAGTTCACAGGCATAAAATGAAGTATCACAAGTAAAGGCTTTTTGGAAACTCTGAGATTAGACCTGAATGTTCAACAAGAGATAAAGTATCTTTTCATCACCAAACCCACTTTCACTAAGTAGACATAGACAGACGAGGTGTACTGAAGGCTACTCAAAGTCAACATTCCCAATCAACAGAGATGGGATGAACTGTGTGACTTGATCGAATAGAAGATGATGTGGATGTACAAATCAACACACCGAGCAGTCAAAGTCGAGTTGATGACTCACCAACAACATTTCCGAAATCAGCTCAAAGAATTCGACAGATCATTAGCAATTCCTATAATTTTGTATTCTATTAGCTAGGTAGTTAGATTTGGATTCTACCACGTCCTGATAATTAATGACAGGACCAAATTGTAATGTATTTTCTATAAATACTTCAAACTTCGAAGTATTGATGGTTGATCTTTACGCCAAAGAAAGTTGTAAGCACTGTAACTTTTTTCAAGAGGTCTACCAGTAATAAAAAGGGATGATTCACATGATTCCTGCGTGTTAACTATTGGTGATGTTTACTCCTCTTCGTTGAATGGTTTATCTTTCTTTGTTATCATTTTGTTTTCTACATCTGATCATTTAAAAGAAGTTAAAGTTGTAGAATTTATCTTCGTATACTTTGTTTCTAGCTTTTAAAGATCTAAATGTTTGTCTTATGATATTGTGATAAATAAATTCTTGAATTATTCTTTATTATAGTTGATTATCTCATCTATTTATGCTATCCATCACTTTAAATTATAAAGGATCCAACATTGGCATTATCCTGCCATTTTATAAAATAAAACAACACATTCCTRTTTATTTAACTAGCCTAATATCTGAAACCCGAAACATATTTAAATCTTACAGAGAGATCCCTCTCTAAAACTAGAAGGGMTACATTCCAATTTCGAAGTGGTTGGATAAAGTTACCTCTGATAAATATATTCTACCTCCCGACAACCTCTGGGAATTTACAGAGCATTAACATTCAATACACATCCTCATATTTCCATCCTTCTTGTTAACCAAAGCCATCTAAGAAGGCAAAGGATTGGAACTCGATCTGATATGCCCCATCTCAAGAAAATCCTTGATGGATTTTTCTATTTCATCTTTGAATTTCTTGGGGTGGTTTTAAGGGTTGGTTATGACCAGTTTGGCTCCCTCCTCCAACTCTAAAGTGTGCTCAAATCCCTTGTTCGGTGGTCTCCCTAGATGTATCTTTCCAAAAAAGTTGTCATGTCTTCTTAACAATTCCTGAATATATGCATGATGATGTTGTCGGCCCTATGAATCTATTTGTTCTAAGATAAAACACTTGGCTACATAGGTTATATCTACTCACCTGAAAATGGCCTCCATCCTTTTATTTGACACAACCATGGGGGTATTATTGGACATGCCTCTCAAAACAACCTGTTTACCTCCTGGTGTAATAATTTCATTTTCACCACTTTATAATTTGATGTGATGTCCCCTAACGTTTGAATCCATTGAACTCCCAAAACTATATTGGAGTCTTCCAAATTTACAACATAGAAGTCATTAGTCAAGGTGTAGTTTCCCAATGTCATGGAAAAATTGGAAATATTCTTCATACATGACACATTATACCCATCGACCACTTCTACACTAAACCCATCAAATTCCTTAGCAACCATCCGTCTTCTGGATACCCAAGTTGCATCAATGAAATTGTGGGTTTCCCCACCATCAAAAAGAGTTGTGATCCCCTATCCTCATAGTACCCCTTTGAATCAAAAGGTGTGGAATATAAGTGTTCCTAATAAAGTGGAAATAACCACTTCCTTTACCCCAGGTTTCTCCTCAGTAGATTCCCCCTGCTCATTTCCCTGCTCTGGTGCAACCTCTTCCTCCTCATCACTATCTGAATGCACCTTTATGTATGGAACCTTTCTTTTGGCCATGAAAATGTGTCCTGGTGCCCAAGTTTATTTGCAGCTTAAGCATAAATTCTTTTTTCTTAACTCATTCTAAGTTTCCTCATCTAACCTCTCCTTACCTATCTCTTCTTTCACCAAAGGCTTCTTATCTTTTCCTTTCTGTGGAATGGCTGGTTTGGAGAAAGCATTTTTCTTTGGGACTGCACCCTCCATGTCTCATGTCCCCCTGATAACATCCTGTAATGTATTTGTTTTGAAATCCTTCACCCAACCAAGAATTGGTTCAGATAGAGCCTCAATAAATAACATCACCAATCTCGGTTCAGATATATCTGCCACAATGACTACAAGCCTATGAAACTATGTGATATAGGCATCTGGTTTTCCCTCCTTCTTGATCTGTACCAACTCCCTGAAATGTAGTTTAGGGTCCTTCTTATCAAACCTCTCCATTAACTTTTGAATGAAGTCCAAATAGGAGGTGATAGTAGCTTGTCCTAGAGTGACCAACCCATGGTACCACCACTCATGGGATTTTCCATCAAGGTGAAGAGTATATAATTTAATCGCTTCGGCCTCTGTCATAGGATTGAGATGGAAGTATGTATCTATCTTTTGTACCTACTCTAGTTGCGCTCTTTCTAGATCCATTGAAGGAAGGAATGTATAATTTTCCCAGCTTCCATGTGATATCCTTGTTATGTTTCTCCCTGTTGTGATCCCTTGGTATATTCCTATATTTGATTGTGCAAAAGTCCTGTAGTGACATGGATTCCTGAAATTCATTACCTAGAGCTTGATACTCTCTCAAATAGTTTTCAAAAGTTTCACTTGGAACTTGTTGCCCTTGATTCTCCATTTGTTGGTTTCCTAAGAACTCAAGCATAAGGGGTCCAAGGATTTTCCTACTATTGGTACTAGCACGCACATGAACATGAATCCTAGTGTGGTTAGGTGTGAGAATATCAGGATGGCTTCCATCGCCATTGTTCCCATTGTTCACATTGGAACCCCTTGCACCATTGTTACTCCCGTGGTTTTGGTTTTTCTAGTTACTGGCAATCAAATGTGCCAATAATTTTGCTAATTTCTCTTGCCCAATAGCTAATCCTTCTAGAATTTTTATAGCTATTTCCTCATTATTATCCCCCACAACTTCTTCTTGTTCCAACTCTAGTTGGTTCTCCCTTATATCACTTTCTTCGTTAAATATGTCATCTACCCCTCATTTTCTTCTACTTCTGTAGGTGATATACCTATCGTTCCCTTGACACATGAACACAAAACCCCCTTACCCTAGGAGTATACACTAATTTGATACCATTATAATGTCCTAGACACTGGTTTCTTAATATTTTCCACTATTGTAATAATATGCAAATATTTTTCTAATGTTTACTTCTCCAAATAGTTATGTTGTAAGTGTTTTCTTTCACTGTTGGGATTCCAATAGACTGTTTTGTAAATGATTTAATATTGGATATGACATGTGAGGATTTTAAATACAATTTTAATGTGCCCAACTTACTTTAAGGCAACAATATACATAACCATAAACACACAATCTACCCACAACACATGTTGATATAAAATGAGAAGGAAAAATCCAACAAGGAAAGTTTATTTATTATCAACTTATCTGAGAAAATAACAATAACAACCACTCATAGACTTTTTGATATCTATCATCTGGTAATTTCCTCTTGCTGCAGCAGTAATACAAATCAAATATTTGCCTTTAAATGTCACTCCTATAGCAACATGTTTTGTTCATTCTTAGAGTTAAATCGCCTCTATCTTCCATAACTTGATCTGATAAGAATGAGTTGAATCCAAGAAGTAGAAAGACCTTTACCAAGGGGGGAACACGACCTTATTATCAGAGACCTACATATGGTTACCTTATTCTTTTACTAAAATGAATAAGCTCACCCCTTTTGTCACATAGAGTGTACCCCAAATACAAAGAGCTATTTACTATGCAACCCCATGACTTTGCTAAGGGAAACAAGACCTCCCAGAGTCAGAAACTCAACCCAAGAAGGAACACTTTCCCAAATATGAAGAATAAACCCACACAAATGGATATCTCAATCACTTCAAGTAGTTTCACCCTTTCAATCTTAAATTCAATCGCAACCTTTAAGATACTCAGTCACACATGTAGAGAAAACGCTGCTACAAGAAAACTTTGCTATCCATGGAGCACAATAAAGAAATCTGGGAGAGATATATTCCCACAAAGTGATTAACTAGGGTGGATGGTATCACCACCGAAGCCAATCCCTGAAAATTCTCCTAGGGTTTCCATCCCAAGAGTTCCAAAGGCATAATGATCTCTCTCAATGAGAAATTAGAAAAATGCCAGTGCTAGAATGAGAGAGGGAGCCCTCTTTTTCCCCTTTTATTTATCCATTGACTATTTTGATACCTTTTTAGCTTTTAATCAATTCAAGTGACTTTTGACATTCCCCATAGTCACTTAGGTTCCTTTTTCCCCTTTACTCAATGTCACCTTTAATTTTTAATTAATTTCCGCTCCGATGACATTAATAATCAATTCCCTTTTTTAATTCCCTGACTATGGCCCACATGAATTACTGACATTTTGCCAATTCATTTAGAAAACACATTTGGAAAGGGACATTACATCCAACAGTGTCACCTACCCTATGAAATCAAGCCCTTCAACCCCCTTTGACGTTTTTGATGTTCTTTTAGACCAACAATACTTGTGGAAATGTCATGTTGTATATGAGTCTAGACCTCATAGCGTTATTATTACTTTGGGTAGACAATTTTACCGGATACCAGAGGTAGCTTCACCTACCACCATTTATTTGATCTCTGCTAAGCAATGCAAGAAGGTCATTTCCCAGAACGGGGAATTCATCTTCTTCATGATTCACTCTCAAAGTGAATAGAAGGTTGCCACCACATCCATGGATTCTACACAGGGCCTCTCCATGTAGCAGAATTAGGTGGACAAGTTCATGGAATAATACACGGACATATTCTCCTCACCCAATGGGGTACTGTTGAATTGTCAGGTCAAGCATTCAATCGATCTAACCCCTGGTGCACCGCTACCCAATGGGCCAATATATCGCCGCTCTCTAATGGAAAATTAGGAAATATGTCAGTAAATGAAACACAATTCCACACTAAACCTAGCATAACAGAGGAAGAAATTAATCAAGAAAGTAAATGAAACACAAAATACATAATAGATATTTTACCTTGGAAACCCAAACCAGGAAAACCAACATTCCTTGAGCGTTCTACTCTCTTGTTGTCTTATTCAATCTGAATAAAAGGTTACATGTATAAATTTGGTCCACACCTAAGACACAATCGACATCATACCCTCTTTCTTACATAAGGATGACCCTGTAGCTAATTCAACTTACATCTGCATGACCAACAAGCTACATCTAAATATTTTTGATCTTACGATTAGATTTTACAACATTACAACACACCTCTTTATAAGCTTTATAGTAGGAAAAAACCTAAAGGAATGGGACACAAAAATTGTGACAAACCCATGTAGATCATTGGCTACAAATCCTGTTAATATTGAGATTCTTTTATAGTTGACTTCAAGTCGGATTACTAGTCGAATACTATTCGAACTTCATTCAGTCTTCAATCGGTTGTCTCACACCTGCAATTTGACCTCTTTGTCGATCTACTTTTTGTTGATATTTTTGAATTCAAATTTACCCAGTTGACCACCTTGACCTTTGACTTGCTGTCCATCCACCTCGACTTCAACCTGTTGTCGATCCACTTCAACTAGAATTTCACTAAAGAATATAACAACCCAACATTCTCCCACTTGTTGTCTTCTTTGCTGAAACCATGAGATTCTTGAACTTTCGTTTGCAGACCCAGGGCAAAAATTACCATTGTCTCTCTCCACCAATATAACTTCACAACACTCACATACTTAGTCAATGAGTCTGCTATGTTTTCCAATGTGTTTACTTTCTCCAGTAGCACCTTTTTTCTTTCCACCATGTCTCTCCTAAAATGGTATTGGACATCAATGTGCTTAGTCTTAGAATGATAAGCATGGTTATTTGCTAGAAATATTGTTCTCTGACTGTCACAACTTATCTTCATAGATCTCTACTCAAACCCTATTCCTGAACATATCCTTTGTAACCATACCTCTTCTTTGATTCCATGAGTGGCCACCATGTATTCTTCTTCTGTTGTTGACAAGGCTATGACCGCGTGTCGATTACTCATCCATATTATTGCTCCACTGAACATCTTAAGTCATATATGTTGGTCAATCTTCGTCGATCCATATCTCTAGTCCAATCAACATCGACAAAGCCATGTACATTTAATTTACCACTGTCACCTCCAGGTTTTCCTTGGTAGCATATAACATAGTCCTTTGTGCCACACAAATACTAGAATAGTCTCTTGAAAGTTGTCGAGTGCTCCTTTCCAAGTGTCAGATTGTACATGCTCAACACTCCCATTGCATGGGAAATTTCTGGTCCAGTGCATACCATTGCATACATTATACTACCAACAACACTTACATAGGTAACTCGTTCCGTGTCCTCTATTTCTTTTTGTATCTTCGGACATTGTTCAATAACTATCATTTCTCCCAAATGAATTGGCACCTTCACCGGTTTACAATCCTTCATGTTAAAACGTTTCAAATCTGTTTCAATATACTTCGTATGGTTCAACTAGAGCTTCCTGGCTGCTCAATCTCTCTTAATCTCCATTCCCAGAATGAATTTTGTTGCACCAATATCCTTCATGTCGAACTCGGAGGATATTTTCTTCTTCACCTCTTTTATTGCATTAATGTTGTTTCCAATCAACAACATATCATCGACATTCAAAGCTACTTATATGAAACTCCCACCTTCTTCCTTGTAATATATGCAGTTATCAACTTTTCTTCTCACAAATGCCAAACTAAGGATGTATGTGTCAAAATTCTGGTACCACATCCTTGTCGATTTCTTTAGACCACAAAGGGATATTTTTAGTTTTCACACCAACTCTTTCTTTCCCTTTACTACAGATCCTTCAGGTTGTTTCATGTAGATTTCTTCTTCTCGGTCCCCATATAGGAACACCATCTCTACATCCATCTATTCTATTTCCATATCAAATGTTGTAGCCAAATAAATTAGTACTCTAATGGAAGTTAGTTTTGCAATAGGGGAAAACATCTCATAGAAGTCGACTCCCTCGACTTGGGAATATCCTTTCACTAATAGTCAAGCTTTGAACTTCTTGAATTTTCTTGCGACATTCATATTTTTGAATAAACATTTTCTACAGAGAAGATTTCTTCCACTAGGTAACTTGAATAGGTCCCATGTCTCATTCTTATGCAAGGATTCCATCTCTTCGACCATGGAATCCTTCCAAAATTTACACTCTTCTGAGTCAACTACCTCACCGATCGACTTGGGCTCATCGTCGATGGAAGTTAACATGAAAGTGGAGCACAATTCGGGCGGAATATACCTTTTGCATGGTTTTCTTACTCGTTATGACCTCCTTACGACCGGGGTCAGTTATTCCACCTCTTCATATGATTCAGTCAACTCATCTGAATAAGATTCTTCCTTCCTCGGTTTAAATCACACCGTCTCAAAATTATTCTCGATCCGAACAATTTCTTCATGCTTGGAATTAGCTATGACTTCTCTGAAGACCACATATCGAGTGTACACCATTATCTATTAAGCCCTAATATTGGCTCATTACCCCTTAATTGGGGCATATTATATTAGTAATGTTGTTTTATTTATGTCATCTTTAGGCCATTAGTTGTAATTATACCTCCTAGTCTCCTATATATACCAAGGAGACATTTTCATTTTGA